>VURO01005448.1:39098-58013 GCA_015108175.1 Pelvicachromis taeniatus
CGGCAACCTTTTTTTTTTTTTTTAATGCTTATTTCTCAGAAATTTAATGGAAATTTAGTTTTATTGTGAATGTGAAAATCAAAATAAATTCAGGATTCTGAATATCGAGTCTTCGATCACTGTCCCGCCTAGACAGCTAGCCCTATCAAGTTGTATAGTGCCAGCTCCTCCATTAACCTGCATTCCTAATTGATGGTGCTAGAGAAGAGTTATTTGAATGGATTACCGTAAAGAGCATCATGGATTAGCCAGTGAGAGACATGGATCTTGAGGGAGTCTTAAATTAGTCACATAGAGTGATTATAAAACATCCAGACGGTCGGCAATTTTTGGGCTCCCGCCTTATCAAAGTAGTTTAACCCTTCTTGTAATTTTCTCAAAGCACTGAAACCAGTTTGGCCTGATGTTGAACCTTATGTTGCTGTGATGTTCAAGTTTGGTGTAGTGGTATTTGTTGAGTACACCATACTGTGATCAATGCCTAGAGGAAAGAAGTGCAACTGACCGTAAACAGTTCTTTAGTTTATGTAGCTGTCATTGATTACTTAGTTGCCGGGACATCAAGCTGGTAACACATACTGCAGCGAGTATATCAAACTAAAGTCTCTTAAAATTATTATAGCATCAGACAGGCTGATGCAACATGCTATATTCTCTGAATATGACTGAACCATCCATATTTGAAAGATTAAAAGGTTTTTTTTTAGGTCTTTGATAACATTACTGGTGGGAATGACAGTGCTATAGCAGAATAAAAGAAAATCCCACACTGCTGCATCCTCTGTGGTGCTGTTGCAATTGTGTATTGGTGCATTTCCCAGAAATTAACTCATCTGCTTGCCTTTCCCAGGCTGTCATCAGCCTTAATGTACTGCGATTTTAGGAATCACTTCACTCACTTGATGATACCTCAGTACATTAATTTGTTGATGAGATATATCTATTAGAAATATTGCTAGAGTTTGTTTTTTTTTGGTCAGGATTTTCTTTTTTTAGAATTTGCAACATTGAAATAAAAAAAATGAGCCGGTATCCTGTACACCTTCTAGTACTTTTGTATATAGACTTATGCTAAAAAAAATTTTTTTTTAATTTTTTCAAAGTAAAAAAAAATTACATTTGAATTTCACTTCAAAATGCTTTTTAGCGAATGGGTCAGTTGCACCCGAAAATAATCAAATCTACTAAAAGTGGCCGCACCTTCAGAAGAACAATGTTAAGAGACTGAAAGTCATCTTCATCATGCATAGATAATTTGAAAAATGTAGAATGTGAGACTCAAATCCGGAAAATTCCTGTAAAGAAGTAGTGGTGGTGTCAAAGGAACCAATATTGGCCGCCTAACTACTTCTGAGGAGGGGGAACGAGGCCAAGTACACAGACAAGAATTTCACAGTGTGTGCCTGGAAAATAGTTCTATTTATGAGTCCAAGTTTGAGATATATGGCAGCATCCAAGGGGTGACAAGCAAGAAAGATAATGATAATTCAATGTATCAAACCAACTCACAACTCACGATGGTGAGAATCTTTAAGTCCGGGGGTGTTTTTCTCTCGAGCAGCACTACAGAGCTTTACTTTCAGGTTAGCATCTGTGTGAAGCATGCAGGCTGCAGCGTAACTGCATGTTGTCAGATTTCACACAAAAAAGCTTGTTAAAGCAAAATGGAGACAAAGGAAATACTTATTCAAACCCTCAGCTTCTCATTCACACTGTCTAAGGACAACATTATCTTAAATTCACCATGAAAGAGCGAAAGCAAACTGGAACAAATGCATGATCCCAAAATGTTGACAATCCCAACAAACATACTTACAAGTCAACCATAAAGCCAATCAACACAGTGCTCGTTCTTATATTGTCATTTCCATTATTTTAATTAAACCCTCAGTTTTGTTAATAAAGACGTGCACAGGAAACCAGTCTGTGACTTGGCAATGAGAAAAGCAATCATGGAGAAAATGAATAGAATTTAAAACATGGAAGCCCAGTTTTGACAGACAGCTGTCAGCCATTCATTACAGACTCCCTAATGATTTTTTTCCACACCGCTGATGAAATGCTGCGGCACCTTTCTCGGCATGACAGGGGACTTTTCCCATAATGACACCTCCATTTTTCCATCTTATTACATGCCACTCATTTAGTGAGTCAACTGAAAACAAAACCCTTTGCCTGTACGAAAAATTTCAAACATACTGTAAGCAAGCCACAAAGAAGCTGATTTTTTTTCTTAACAAGTATACTGCTTTTGAAACCCAGATTTAAGATATTTACCTGAGTGGAGAAAGTGGGGATATGAGTTACATTAGTGTTTAATTGATTTCTAAAGAAATTTGCAACTGTGCTTTATACTCGGTAAGTACTTTTGTTGAAAAGGCCAGAGAGGATTTTGCTTTATAAAATTCTTAGAGCATCGCTTCTTTTCACATTTTTTAAAAGAGATGGAAATAAATTTGTTTTGTTTCAGCATCCTGTTTTCTCCTTTTTGTTTTGCAATTTATTTGACATGATATTTACACTTTCACTTGCTGCTTCGGTGTTGATGGCAAAAATTTATTGGTTTGGTTTACAAAAAGGAAAGTGGTTTGGATTAAAATATGCCCTTTGAAAAAGTAAGGCTGCATGTTAAAAGGAGGACTGACAGACTGTTCTCACAACCAGATGGATTCTGTAACATCCCCAAAGAAACCCATAAATTTAAATGTTGCTCTTTTGCCCTTCTCTAGTGGCTCCCTGTGGTTTTTAAAAACAACTAGATATCCATCCATCAATCTTCTTCTGCTTATACGGGGATGGGTCGCGGGGGCAGCAGCCCAAGCAGATAAGCCCAGACCTCCCTCTCCCCAGCCACCTCCTCCAGCTCATCCAGGGGAACACCAAGGCGTTCCCAGGCCAGCCGAGAGATATAATCTCTCCAGCGTGTTCTGGGTCTGCCCCGGGGCCTCCTCCCGGTGGGACATGCCCGAAACACCTCACCCAGGACGAGCCCAGGAGGCATCCTTGTCAGATGCCCGAACCACCTCAACTGGCTTCTTTCAATGTGAAAGAGCAGCGGCTCTACTCTGAGTCCCTCCCGAATGGCTGAATTTCTCACCCTATCTCTAAGAGAGAGTCCAGCCACCCTTCGGAGGAAGCCCATTTCTGCCGCTCGTATCCGCGATCTCATTCTTTCGGTCACTACCCACAGCTCGTGACCATAGGTGAGGGTAGGGATGTAGATCGACCAGTAAATTGAGAGCTTCATTGTTACACTCAGCTCTCTCTTCACCACAACAGACTGGTACAGCGTCCGCATCACTGCAGCCGCAGCACCGATCCGTAGGTTGATCTCCCGCTCCCTTCTCCCGTCACTCGTGAACAAGACCCCGAGATACTTAAACCCCTCTACTTGGGGCAAGGACTCGTCCCTGACTTGGAGTGGGAACTCCACCCTTTTCCGGCTGAGGACCATGGCCTCGAATTTGGAGGTGCTGATTCACATCCCCACTGCTTCACACTCGGCTGCGAACCGTTCGAAAGTGAGCTGGAGGCCATCACCCGATGAAGCCAAAAGAAACACATCAGCCACGAAAAGCAGAGATGAGATTCTGTGACCACCCAACTAGATATATGTATATTAATATAAAAAGCAACAGTTGTTGTACTTTTAATATTTTATGGTTCTTTAAATTTTCCAACTGCAAAAAAGTACAGCCTATATACAGAAATTTGGCTGCTGTCCTTATTAAGGCTGGCTCCTTGAAGGACTGTTGAAGGACCGGTATTTTTAGATAGCTCCCTGGATCTGGTGACTTTCTTGTAGTTGTTTTTCACACTTTTAAACTCAAACTTGATTTCGATTCTGATATCAACATTGATGGGAGGTTGTGTTCTCCAGATATGACCCATTGACCAAAAAACAGCTTTTCAGTGGAAGAATGCTCACTTTCCCAGCTCTTAAAGTGGTGCATCTGGTGACCATGAGCACACTTGTTTCTCCTGAGGTATCGCATTGCCAGATTTCTTCCATCCAGCAAGGCATAGTTTCGGACCTTTAACCAAACAATAAATAAATACATAGCAATGAAACACTAGTCCTTATGTACTAATAAAGGTTGCAAAGAAGTGTGATCTAGACCTCCGGCTTTGCTTTAATGTTACCAGCTCCTGCCATACTTGAACGTTGGTTAAAAAAAAAGCATATTTATTTGACAGTTTGACAGTTTAAAGTCTGTGATCACGACTAAAAGCAATCACTTCAACAGAGCACCATAAAAGCAGAGTGCCTGCATTGGCGAAATGATTAATCACATCACAAAACCATCTGTCTATGTCCACTGTGTAATGTGACTTGTCATGTGACCTTTCGACTCTGCTGAATGATAATTGCCTCTGTCTCTTTTCCTTAGTAGGTTATGACACAGATGACATTTGGTGACTGCACACCTCTGTATAAGTACTTCAAAAGAAGCATGCAAAATACAACACAGATGAGGAGCATCTGCAAGAGAGGCATTTATTTTAATTTGGAACATTTGTATTATCTATAGTGGTGACTGAGGCAAGTGTTAAAAACCTGACTGCAATGTCTCTGTAAATGGAACAAAATCTACCTTAATGTTATGGCTGACAGCTATAGCATTACCTTTGAAAGCCACTCACATTACATCACAACACACAGTATTTATTTTAACCTCTATTTTTTGCTTATAAATTAAAATATTTTGACCTCATGCAGAAATGGTTCAAAACATAACAAAGCAAATACTCCTCGTTATCAACGTGCAAGTTAATTCAAATGGAGGTCAACAGTAAAAATGCAAATAATGCGACACTATCATTAGAGCATTTATTTGTTTATCATCCTAAATGTATGTTTGCGCTCTGAGGATTTATTCCTTGCATCCTGCAAACTAACAGGGATAAAAGTCCTCCCAGCAGTGTAGCTGTCATCTCTTGTTGCGATCTCCTTCTAGTATACACTCGGTTTTCTGTGGTGGACCAAAATGCCTTTCACTCCTTTGATAGCAGAGCACAAGCTCAGCGTTACATCCTCTGCCCCTTGTTGAGCCTGAGAGAGTTTGTCCTGTCAGAAACAATAACTTTCCTTTCAAGGCAGGGATCGTTTTATTTCTTAGAGTAGCTATCACACGAGGTGGTTGTTTCCATTTGCCACCCTGGTGTTCCTTTTCATTTCTGCACTCATCGCAGACGTTTCAGTTCCTACAAAAGTCAGATTTTGCTTGCACCCTTGCTAGCACAAATTGGTTTTATTTCTTACCACCTCGTCCATCCATTATGGACTTTTGTGTTCTGTAAAAAGAACTGAATATGAGAGACCATGTAGTCAAGATTTCAATTATATGAAGTAATAATCACTTTATCTTCCTGACCATTAACTGCACAGTTCATTTACATAACAGATTACAACATGTTCTCAATAAATCTGTTCTTTCTGATGCTCCTACTGGTTGTCACTCAGCAGCAGATGTCTAAGTGCAACAGCCATGAAGGGAATATTACATTTGGGCACAGGCCTTAAAGCATCAGCTGAGTGATTGAACATTTGCTGTTGAGAAGTCAAATTTGCTGAAGAAGGTAAATTTGTTATATTTTCCTGATACCAAAACTAACACTCCACTATGTCTTGCATTGCCATTATGGAGCTAATCTGAAAGTGATAATGTCCTCTTCCTAAATGTGTCAGGTAGCCCACTGGGTCACACAGATATAAACATTCAGCAGAGGGAATGACTGCTCTGGTTCACAGCTTGTCAGTCAGAGCACCAAGGCAGGTTGAGCTGTCACTCAGAAACACGGCGCAGCAGTCCAGTATAATTGAATTAGCTACTGTCTCTTCCCGAAGGTTAATTGGTGGGGAAACCTCTGCTGAGCGTGGCAAGGCAATTGACAAAGATAAGAACTGCCGCCTTATCTGTCAGATTTTGTCAGCATATGTGAACTTTATCGTTTCTGTAAACGTTAAAACTATAAAGAAGTTAACAAAAAGCAGGTAAATTGAATCCTCATAGATTGTAAATTTTCCATAACTTTCTGTCACGCTCAGAGCTGCGCAGCAGCTCCCACTTTAGTTCAATATGTCATGAGTCAGCAGCTAGAGACATTGCTGACAGATGCTTTGGCTTGGAGGGCAGAATAACGTGGCAAGTTGATGGTCAGTTGATGGCCTGGAAAATTGCATTTAAACCTTTAGGTGTTATTCCAAGTTGTATCTTACTCTCAAACACAGAATTAAATTAAACTCTACTTCTCTCCTGTCCGTTTGATAAATGCTCTCTATAGTCCAGTTGCTTTTCTTCTGTTCAGTATGCATTCTGTAGAGCTGACCTGTTATGGTTTTATTATAGAATGGAATTTTTTATTCTGCAGCACAGAGATCACAGCACTTTAAGATGCTGAGGATAGCTGGACAGGATACACTTTGTGCTTTTGTATTTTCTGCCAACTGTTGTCCTAGGCTGCTTTAATTCTCCTGCAGGGTTTCACTGATGCATCTGTTTCCATCGACGCAGTGTGATTCCACGCCATTCTCCATGGCTTATCATCTTTATAAGAGGTGTCACCCAAAGTGGAGCTTTTAGTTTGTAATGAGATTTTTTGCTCTCGTCTCAGCTTGAATCGTACTAGGTCATGAGCCTGCTGAAGGACTCTTGATACACTGAAGAACAATAGAGTGAGATATTGGGAATTTACAAGAGATGGCAGGGCAGTAAGTCATTTAAAGTTTTACAAAGTATGACACCTGTGTGGAATACCAAGTAGGAAGAGAGCTGAATGTAACTTTCGAATAGACCAAGAGGCAGTTAAAATTCAGGATGCCTTTGCATGTGTGTATCAGCCCAACCTTTGCACTCGAGGCTTTAATGAACCAAAAAGGATCTGTTATTTGACATTTAGCACTAATGTATCATCAGCATTAATTGAAATCAACCAATATTTCTGCATTACTAATTATTCTGATGCTAATTTGGAGCTAATTAGCAGGGGTCAGTACTAATTGGCAGCTGTAAGATTTTATGTCTGCTTTTCATGTGTTTATTTCAGGAAAACACAACCAATCGTAGGATGCTAAGACAGGAGACACAAATTGTGTTCATTCAGCTTTTTTCTTCTTGGTTTTTATTTAAATCTTTGTTTTCTTCATTTTACATTATTTTTTCCACTTTCACTGTGTGACTGTAAGCTTTTTTACTTTCTAATTTTATAGGGTTATTACCTTACAATATAAAGCACCTTGAGGCAACTGTTGTTGTGATTTGGGGCATATAAATAAAACAGAATTGAATTGAATTTTAAATACCTATTAGAATAAGGCTTTGTTTTTATTGTTGTCATTCTAGCTTAATCACTGGAAGTAATGCAGTTTTTATTATATTTCAGTTTAAGTTTCAACATATGCATAAGGAAAAAACTAAATCTCAAATGTCCATACGCTACATTTAGAAATAATGTGCAACACACAATGCAGGATACTGATTATTCTACCCACGGCAGCCTTGATACACCTCAGATAATCACATGCATATATGTTTTCTGTAAACAGATATCCGCATATAATTATTCGGGTTTATGATATGTCGGCAAACACAACATTTTTTATTAAGAGCAGCTTTCTGGTTTCGATTTGTAATCATATTGCAGTCCAAGTAGTATTTAACAGTGAAGTTTGAGCAAAGGAGTGAATGCAATCTGGAAACCACTGGTCTGATGTAGATTTCGCTTTTTATACTTCACTTGAACATTGACTGGCAAAGAGTCAAAGTTCCTACCAAGATAACAGAATAGTTCAACTGCTGCCTAGCCAGTAGGTTTCCAGATTGATGGGTACATAGATATCAGCAAAATAAAATGGTTCAATAATTGCTATTGAAAAAGTCTTGATGACAATGGTTTACTAGAGAGATGCAAGATAGCAGGTGAGATTTTGACTGTCAGCGTTGTCTGGCCAACAGATGGCAGCTAACCTTAGTGATAAGGGCTACTATTGTTGCTTGGCAACATCATTAATTTCCCAAAGACTCGTGTTATATAAGCCGTGTTCTTGCCGCGTATGACAAGACTTCCAATGATTACAGTTGTCTAAAATAATGTTACAGTAGCTTTTTGGTTCAAAGGACTTCAGTCTCCCCTTGTAGAACTGCCATTCTTATTGGCTAAAGTGAAAGCGCATTTGTGATTCTGATCATTAAAAGTGTCTCTATTAAATATAATACATGTATGGTATTATGTGTATATTAACACTCCAACACTGTTAATATACACATGTAATCCCAATACATCTAATGTACACTGTGTGATAAAAAAACAAAACAAAAGACTAGTACATACTAGTAGTACTGCACAGAAATATTGTTTGGCCTTTTTGTACAAGGAAAAAAGAGGTAATTGCCAGGCAATGATGTCATGATATATACAGATATTATGTATCTATCTATACATTCATAGATAGATAGATACATTCATGTTGTCATGAAATAAAAAAATTTCATATGATGCTTTTTATAAGAAGTTGTAGATGCATAAATGGGTAAAAACTTTTATTTTAGGTTCTCGGTTTTTACCAACACTTTGATGATATTACAGTATTTTTGTGGTTATATTGTCTGAGTGGCAACAACTATCACTCAGGACAATACTGCAGCGGCTTCTTGTGTTTATTAATATAAGTGACTGAGATGAAGTTACAGCGGTTAGCAAAGCAACCATTGCAGTGGTTAAACTGGAGCCTTTAGATGTACCGTGGTAGTTTAGTTGCTAAACTCCTAATGGTCTTTTATTATCTTGGTCCAGCCATAGTGCAGCATCACTTTACTCATCAAACATGGAATTTTTTCACATTATCTTTTTTTTTTTTCTCAGCCAAAGGAGGTCATATGGAACTATGTCATGTAGAGAAAGCTTTTCCTGACATGGACATGTATATTAACACGTGACTTACAAGAGACATTAAATCTCTTTAGAAACGCTTAAACTTTTAACAGACAAACAACAAAGACAGAAATATCAGCTCTTTATAATCTCAAAGTAATTAATGTATGAGTTAAATATCCTCTGATATAATCCAAAGTGTATTTGCTCTCACTGGGTCTAAAGCAATTCAAAAGCCCAGTAAAATGTAATGTTTCCCTTCCCCAAGAGAAGTAGTTCCATTTTAATTCAATTGATTCTGCACTTGTGATTTCCCGTTGCCACGTTTTTCAGTCCCACCAAGATGGTCCATGCATTTTGAATAACATCAAATAAAAGGCAATCATTGGTATGGATGAGGAGGGCCCTCCGAGACTGGGGCACCTTCACCATGACAAAGCCCAAGATAGGAAACAAAAGGAGAAACAAGAACAAGTAGAGCCCACAAACTCTAAAACCAGATAATTTGATAGCATACTTTTGTAGAAACCTGGGGAATGAATAGAAAAATGTTTGTTTAGCATGCAGAGGGAAATTGTTTGGACAGACGCAGTGACAAACAGAAGGGGACTGACAGACAGAGATAGCCAGAGTGGGTGGTGAGGTGTTGTGGGTTTGCATACAATAAACTGTTTGTGGGGAGAGTGGTGCAGTATTTTCAAAAATTGTTTTGTCCATGTGACTTTTTGAAGCTTTTGTCAAAGTTTGCCTTGAAGCACTGGCTCTTGTGGCAGAGAAGCAATGCTTAGGCTCTATGTTAGAGATGACAACTCTCACAGAGTCTAAAGAGTCTGGCTAGAGAGCCGTTGCAGCTACATCTACTTCATTTTTACCTGTTGTGGTATCTACCTGGATAACTTTTCACACATTCCTTTTTTAGATTTAGTTGTTTTATAGGCCACCAAAAATCACAGGCTAGGTCCCCATTTCCACACATGTACAGCAGCTTTTGTATTGTAATATTTTGTAACCTTTTTTATAAAAAAGGAGCTAAATTTTATAGAGTAGAAGTGAGGAGGCAGCAAGCAACTGGAACAGAAATTTACAAAGCTGTGTTCGAATCATTCTTCAAAAGCCGGGTTTCAATAGGTTATCCACAGAAGAGGAAAAGAAAAAGAAAAGCTTTCATTACCCAGTGCATAAAGCCTAAATGGAAAAGAGACTGTGGAATGGCTGCCTGTGTCTGATAGGGGAATATACTCAGCTCTGATGCCTTGGGTGTTCTGGCCTGCTGCACTCAGGGCTAGCACTGGACCATACAGATTGCTGCCATTATGGAAAGTGGGTCTGTGGTGGCAAATAGACCTAAGCACTCACAAAGCAACCTACACTGCTGGAGGCCTTAGGCTCATTTGGAGATCTGAATATACAGTATGGAGTGATTTGCATGAAACTAAAGCTCGAAAAATTAATTTTAATGTAGCTTGCTTTGTTTATCCCTTAACAACTTGACACCTCAGGCTTTGTTTTTATTGCCATATGTTTTAGATACATTGGGACACAAATAAGTAAAATATCGTGCAATATTTAAATGCAAAATCCATGTTTTATTAACTAAAAGTTGCAGTATTAACTGTGAGTGCAAGCATGGCCATGTTTGTGTTTACCCTTACACGGGGACCAAGCAGGGCTCTAATTTGTGCGCTGGTTTCAGTGGTGAGGCTGTGAATCATTTGGAGGCTCATATAATTGAGTTATGATGGATAAACAAAACACAAGTAATGCATTCTAAAGGAAATTTAAAGGTAAACTTCAATTTAGAAGCTAAAATAATCTAACACCAATGTCATGCTATGAGTCAGTTTAGGTCAAGCTTGATCTAATTCTCAGGGCATCAAATATCACCATTTTGACAAAGCCTTTGGCATCTCTGAGATATATACAACATGCCCTTCGGCACTGGTTTCTTGACATCCTGGGCAGAAAAAGCAAAGACCCAAAAAGTCCCCATGAGGTGGCAGGTATGATAACGTTGGCATAAATCACACAAATGTCAACCAGGTGACAGAAGCTTATGCCCTGTGTGGGAGAGGGCTTGTTTTTACACCTTTTTTTATTTCCTTTTTTTTTATGTCTACTTTCTTTTTCACCTACTTAAGTAGGCTCATGCACGAAAAACTTTCCTGGCCATTTTTAGGAAAAGGTCATGAAGAAGGAGAAAATTACCTTGGCTGCAGTGTTAACCCAGCATGCTACAAAATAATACCCAGTGCATTCACCAAGCAGTCCTGACCAAGAGTGCATATGCCACAAGTTGGGAGTGAAACCTGGTTCCCAGATCAGATGAGCGCCATGTCTGCCATAGTGGATCGAAGGAATAAAAATACAGCGTTTCCTTAGAAAATCACCAGATATTCTGCAGAGCTGTACTTTTCATATTCATTTCATGGAACATTTGATTTGGAACCTCTTTCCTCCCAGGGGTTTTCAGAGTGTTCTTTTCTTCAATGCTCCTCTGCCACTGCTCTTTTGTCATCATGAAGGTGGTTTTGTAATGGCAGCCTTTGGCATTCTGTTCCAATGTCCTCCACCACAGCATTTATTCCTGCTCTTTATCTGCACTTGAATAGCTGAGCAGTGCTTTTACTTGATTATCTTAGCCTCATTGCAGATAATTGCTTAGTACTGTGTGAACCAAGGAGAACTGTAATTGAAAACTGTTTCTCTGCACCTAAATTGCCCTTCATTTGTGTTGCAAAATGATGTCTTTTGTTGCATTTTTGAATAAAAATTTAGGCCATTTGCTTTTAAGTGATTACAAGGACAGATTTGCAGACATAACTCAAAAGATCAATAAATAGAACTCAATTGTAAAACGGCATAAAATCCTCAAACTGCCTGACACTAAACTAAATATTATGAGCGGTAATTCAAAGCATTTTTTCCATATATACAGTAAACATCTATTTACCACATTTGGTAGAGCGGTAATGTGGATTACTAGGTTTGTACCTGGTGAATGTATGAACTATAAAAGGAAAAACAGGCTAATATGTATATTTAAAATAACATATAAACTCGTCCTCTAGGCCACAGATATCAAAGCCATTTTATTGTGTGGGCCACATGCTGCCCACTTTGATCTTAAGTCGGCCAGAACTGTGAAACTTTCTCTCACTGTAAAGTTTAACCACACTTTTATTACCTCGGATATATTAATACAAGGAAAATAAAATACAGTTCCAACATTGTATTTCAGTTTTTAATAAATGTGTTAAATTACATTAGTAACATTATCTGGTAGCTCATTGCCCAAATTGGTTGTAATTATAAAGCAGGAACTCCTTATTAACTCACAGAAAACAGTTTGTTTACTGTGAAAGTTTGTTTTTTGTGACCCATTTTGAAAAAAGAAAAAAAACATAAATTTCTATATTAGATAGTAAAAAAAACAAGATTTGCTTCTGCCATTTAACTGTTTATGAAGTACTCAATTACTTTGGTGTAATATGAATGGTCATGGGGGAGGCCTGTAGAAAACATATGCCCTCCTCTGGGCCAGGCTGATTCTAGTCCCCAAGCCTTATGTTTGACACCTCCATTCTAGACCAATTTAAATCAGTGTGAAGTATATAAAGCCCTGGGTAACAGTACAACTGTCCAATATCAGTTCATCAGTATGCCGTGTGTTTTCATTGTTTGAAATAAATCAGAGCAGGAACACATTAAAACACGCTGAAATATCATTCTGTAATATATGGGCTTCAATCTCAACCATAGGAAGTGTACAGTGCTACACTCACCATAACAAGAAGGTTCTGGCCAGGTGGGGCCTTTCTGTGTTACGTCTGCGTGTTCTCCCTGTACTTGTGTCAATTTCCTCCTGGTAGTCCTCCCACAGACATGCATGTTAGGTTAATAGGTGATTCTAACTTGGCTATAGCTGTGGATGTGAGAGTGTGTGCTTGTCTTGTCTTGCTGTGATGGACAGGCGACCTGTCCAGAGTATGCCTTTCCACTCACTCAAAGTCAGCTGGGATAGGCTGCAGCCCCAGTGCAATTCTAAGTTTGATAAGCGTAAAGAAAATGGATGGATGAATGACGTTCCTTAACCAGACCCAAGACAATGGGTGAAACATAAGGCAAGATGTGCTTACTTTGTTAATATTTGATTCATCTTTCTCTAATGCCATGTTGCATAACCCTGCCACACAGTCCTCAGGAAAAAACCATCTCCATCACCCACTCCAGCTACTTGCATACTTACATACAGTTAAAAAGCACAGCTTTTGCTTCCTTTGAAGGACAAAACAAAAAAAAATTGCCACTAAACATAATTTGGCCAACACTTACATTCACGCCAATTAACTCATAAAGCAAATTAGCGGCAAGTAAGAGTCACTACAAGCAGACAGTTATTAAACTGAGACATGAGGACGTAACGCTAACTCAGTGGTAAGCGATCATTTACACTCCTGCCATTATCGTAACCTAAAGTATTTGCCTCAAAACAAATGGCTATTGATGCTCATCCTATTAAAAGACAAAAAAGGCAACAGATTAGGGATTATGATTTAGTGTAAACAGGGGCACCACCAGGGAGGGCAGGAGGAGCACAGGCCGCGCCCTATTTCCAAAACTGGAAATTGTGTTTTTGGCGTGCCACCCCAAGATTTTTAGCCCCATTTTTTAAATGAAAAAGTTCTGGAGGCACCCCTGAGTGTAGAGGCAGTTATTTCTCTATCTCAGAATATGATAAGCAAAACTACAAATAGTGTGACTGTAATGTGATAAACCCACACAAAGGTCAAATGACAGCAGGAATGGTCTTTAAATCCACAGTGGCAAGTGTGGTTTCAAGTTGAAGTATATTCTTTCTGCCATAAACTGTCACATCTACTCGAGCGTGGTGTGTAGAGCCATGTCCTCTAACACTCCAGGTGACCCTTAATTCCCCACAATAAACCCACTTGAGAAGATTGTTGTATTTTTGGTCGTCTAACAGTGGTGTAGTATCTGCATAATTAAAATCCAGTTAGTTTTCTCACAATACAATTTGTGCTAACTATGCTATACAATAAAATTATATTGACGTTCGGCGTAAATAATTAGAAATGGTAGTAACTACATAATTAACAATGAAAAGTGTCCAAATTAATATAGAAATTGCCCATTATAGTGTCCACTGATTAAAATGCGTAAACAGTTGGCTTTAACGAGTAGACAGATGAAATCCTTTCTCTCACATTAGAACAGTTAATAAATTTGGTTTCCACAAAAACATAATTTAGACAGCAATTAGGTACAAACATCTCCACACTGCAAGTTAAAATTGATCCAGGAAATTGTTTTAATGACATGCTATTATAGGTGATTGAGGTTTTCACCACTACTGTATACCTGTGCGGCAGACATCTTTTTTTTTATTATTATTATTTCTTTGTTAGCAGTAGGAAATTGACCCTTGAGCAATTAAACACTGTAATGGAGTCTGTAATACGGAGTTGTGATGTAACAGAATGTGACTGAGCTCTGGAATGGAACTGAATGTTTTACTACAATTTCTTGCAAAGCTATGAAATTTTCAAACAGAAAATAATACATTCAGAATGAACTTATTTTTCTTATTTTATCATTGAAAAGTTGAGTATATGAGCTATAAAACCCTCTTGGTGTGTTTACCATATGTAGGGGTTTTGCAGCAACAGCACTACTATGTTAACTAACAACTAGATATCTGCGGATAAATGACAATATAGGATACTTTTTAAAAACTTTACTTGTTTAACTTTTTTTTTTTTTTTAAAACATGACTCAAAATGTTCAGTAAGATCTCAAAAAACTAAGAGCAGAATAAAGTTCTCTGGAATAAGATATTTTACCATAAAGTCTTTAACAATGAAATAGTATCAACTGTACAAAGAGTAAAAACAGCAGTCAAAAGAGGATAGTGTGCTTGTTAGGATATTACAAAGAAAAATGACCTGTCTGTATAAAAATAAATAAATAAATAAATAAATAAATAAATAAATAAATAAATAACTATTGCAGAATTAAAAGTGAAAGTTGCTGCTCACTTTCCCATTTCCTCACGCAAAAGATTTTAATTGAATTTTAACACTATGGTAATCACACCTGCTACATGATTTCCCTCTTTCCTCCTCCATAATCCAGTGCTCAGAGAGATTTTAATTTATTCATGAAGGTTTTCAGAGAGAAAAACTAAATACATGATGCAAATTGTCATTTTGCATGGTGCTGTATAATTGATTTAATGCAGCGTCTTAACATTGGCCTCCCTCAGTTGCATCTGACAGACCTCAGGTTAATGGTGTGAAAACAGGGACACTGCTTCCCCCAACCTGTCAAGTGGTAATTGGTCAACAGTCTCCTTTAATAGCAGGCTGCCATAGGCAACAGCAAACACTTCTTAAATGGTGTACAAAATAATTGGTGAGGAATAAACAAGGAGGGCTTGAGTAAGTGTACTTAATGTCAACTGTGTGTCTCTTTCTGTATTTTACAGGTTATTCATCCATGCACACGAGAGAGGCACGGGATGCAGGAAACTGGCAGAAAGAACAAGATGAGACCATTTAATGATGGTACCCACTAAGGAAAAAAGCACAAGCCAAGTTGAGGTGGTGGAAGCTCTTTTAAGTCTTGCCACAAGTTCACTGCAAGCAAGCTCCATCTGAAAACAGATATTCAAGATTTTTCTGATTTATACATGGCGACAACATCCAGTATCATCCATCTATCAATGAAGAGGAGGCAAATAAAAGGATTGTCTCTGGCCCTGAGAATAGCTGAACAGCTGTACTGAAACCACAGCGGTATCACACCCCTTTCATTCTTTTGGCCCTGCACATGACTCTCAAAGAAGCACCAATGGCCTGCAGCGTAGGCATGGTGATGAGTGCCTTGTTTTGGTCTGTAGCCATTGTATATTTGACTCATATTGGCGGAGTCAGTGGAGACTGCTGGTTAATTGAGGGTGAAAAGGGCTTTGTATGGCTAGCAATTTGTAGTCAAAACCAGCCACCTTATGAGGCCATCCCACAGCATATCAACAGCACCATTGTGGACCTTCGTCTGAATGAAAACAAAATCAAAAGTATCCACTATTCTGCCCTTAGCCGCTTTGCCAACTTGACCTACCTGAACCTGACCAAGAATGAAATCTCCTACATAGAAGATGGGGCCTTTTCTGCTCAGTTTAACTTGCAAGTCCTTCAAATGGGCTTCAACAAGTTGCGGAACTTGACAGAGGGGATCCTCAGGGGTTTAGGAAAGCTGCAGTACCTCTACCTCCAGGCAAACCTGATTGAGACTGTGACACCTAATGCCTTTTGGGAATGCCCCAACTTAGAGAATATTGACCTCTCCATGAACCGAATCCAGCAGTTAGATGGGTCTACGTTTGCCAGTTTAACTAAACTCACCACGTGTGAGTTGTACACTAACCCCTTCAACTGCTCATGTGAATTACTTGGTTTTGTCAAATGGCTCTCAGTTTTCCCAAACAGGACAAATGAACGAATGGTTTGCGACTCCCCACCCGGGGTTTCTGGTTATAGCTTACTGAGCCAGAATCCTAACAATCCAAACTACCGAAATGCACTGCACATGCTTACCACTGTGTGTACTGATGACTATGTAACGCCATTTATAACTGTGCCCATTGAGTCAACAACGCTACCACCGGACTCAGCGCTTTGTGGAGTGGAAGACTGTCCATCAGGCACAGAACCAGAAGACACTACCATCAGTACACCTGAAAATGATGTTCAGGGAACCCCTCTGATGAAAGTGAAGCAAGTAACAAACACAGGTGCTACCATTACAGTTCAGATTCCTCATCCCTATAAGAAGATGTACATATTGGTTCTTTATAACAACAGTTTTTTCACGGATATTCAAAACCTGAAAGATATAAAAGAGGACATTGAATTAAAAAACCTTAAACCCCACACCAACTACACATACTGCGTTGCTTCAATACGCAATTCTCTTAGACACAACCATACATGTCTGACAGTCTCTACTGGCCCTCAGAATTTAAAGGACAGAGTTGTGAAACCTCCAACTGCTACTCACTACATTATGACAATTTTGGGCTGCCTATTCAGCATGGTTATATTTCTTGGGGTTGTGTACTATTGCTTGCGAAGAAAGCGGCAGCAAGATGAAAAGCACAAAAAATCAGGAAGTCTAAAGAAAAACATAATGGAACTAAAATATGGACAAGAGCTTGAGGGTGGGACTATATCTCGAATGTCGCAGAAGCAGTTGTTGGCAGGAGAGAGCATGGCACGTATGCCATATTTACCATCTGCAAGTGAAATGGAGCAGTACAAATTTCAAGAGATAAGTGATACTCCTAAGATGATGAAAGGAAATTACATGGAGGTGCGAAGTGTGGATCACCATGATCGCCGGGAGTGTGATATGGGAATGGCTGGGAATAGTCAGGGATCAGTGGCAGAAATTTCCACAATTGCAAAAGAGGTGGATAAAGTCAATCAGATAATCAACAACTGCATAGATGCTTTAAAGTCAGAATCCACCTCTTTTCAAGGAGTGAAATCTGGAGCAGTATCCACTGCAGAGCCCCAGCTTGTACTAATATCGGAACACCCACAGAATAAATCTGGCCTTCTGTCCCCAGTGTATAAGGACAGCTACCACCACTCTCTGCAGAGACATCGGTCTTCTGATGTCTCTCCAAAGAGGCCCAGTACAGCCACGGGAGGGCCCATGAGAAGCCCCAGGCCTTATCGCTCTGAATCCAAGTATATAGAGAAAACCTCCCCAACAGGAGAGACCATCCTCACTGTAACACCTGCTGCTGCCATCCTGAGGGCCGAAGCAGAAAAGATCCGTCAGTACAGTGCCCACCGGCACTCCTACCCCGATGCTCAGATAGAGGAGCTCGAAGGACCTGACAGCCACAAGTCCTCCATGTTGGAGCCTCTTACTCACTCCCGCTCCAGAGACTTAGCATATTCACAGATGTCCTCTCAGTACCACAATCTAAGCTATTCCTCCAGTCCTGAATACTACTGCAAACCTTCACATAGCATCTGGGAGCGTTTCAAACTCCATCGGAAACGGCATAAAGATGAGGAGTACATGGCTGCAGGGCATGCACTGCGTAAGAAAGTCCAGTTTGCAAAGGATGAGGACCTCCATGATATTTTAGACTACTGGAAAGGCGTATCATCCCAACATAAATCCTAACCTATCTAGTTTTTGATTTGTTTTTGTTGTTTGTTTTTTTAATGGACTACACATTGCAGAAATGACACAACCACCTCATCTGACAACTGAATCAGTGGATACTTCCATAATTGAATTAACTTCTCACTCACACGTACCACATTCTCTTTCGACTGTGAAGAAAATGGGGTTAAGATTCTTTCAATTTGTCTTATTATGTAAAGCATTCATGGGAAAAACTATATTGCAAATAAATAATATATATGTTACAATGGATAATAGGTTTTTTGGGTATCGCATGGCCAAGTCCTGTGACAGTGGATTTGCTGTTGTGTAATATGAAACTATTATATGAAGATATGTCTACTGAAACCTCAGTATTTTTTGAAGAACTGTTCAGACCCTCAATTTGAACTTTTTTTTTTCTTCCCTCCTTGCATATATTTAATTCAAAACTATGTACAGATATGGGTTTCTATATTTGCAGTGTTTTCTGTGTAAATGGGAAAGTGTTAGTGGATGAATCAGGTTTAACAAATGGAGTGCTGATCATTTAGATTATCTTGTCTATAATAAACCGCAAGCCCCACTTTAAACCCATGAGACCGTTTGTCATTTTATCATCGTCAATGCCTGATTTCTGATTTTGTTGTTTTGGTTTATTGTTTCATGAAGGCTTTTACATCTTTTACATGATTAATATGGATTCAGTCCCTTAAGTCACACCATGCAGTATTCACTGGAAGGACCTTGACAGACTTCAAAACTGCGGTACATGTCATACTTTAGTGAAGGTCTCTTAGTTTTGTGAACCACCATTTGTATCTTTAGTACCAAAGTAAA
>VURO01005448.1:58033-76392 GCA_015108175.1 Pelvicachromis taeniatus
TTTTTAAAAAAACAATTTTTTTTTTAATTAAAAAAAAAAAAAAAAAAAAAAAAAAAAAAAACCTGAAATGTTTACAATATTTCTGCACGGCCTGGGGATCATAACATGAAGTGGGTCCATGAAGATTTTGCTTTTTCTATCTTATTAGTTAATTCTTCAAAAGAGAAACACTGGGAAATATCAGTATCTACACACAGGATGTGGTGTCCAAGCCTACTATTAATCACTAATATTTCAAAGGGAAGACAGCTGTACTTTGTCACCTGTCATTAAGGTACATGGACAGATGTTGTGCCCTGCAGGAGAGCCCGATGGATGAATGTAACAGATATGTATTTTGATCTGTCTATGGCAGCTTTTTATGTATATTTTCAAGGAAATATTTATTTAATGTTATAAACTACTGTGTTTTTGTTTTTCCTTTGCTTCAATATTTCTTCCAGTGTATTATATTGCATAATGTCTGATCCAATAAATGGAGGAAAGTAGTTTGTTTTTCAGATGGGCCTTGTTGCTTGCTGAGAGGTTTCGTTTTATTTTTTATCTGCTAGGCTATTAAATCTTTTTGTATATTACGAAAGCTTCATACCAGGCAAATATCAACATGCTAGAGTGAAATTTGAGAATGTGAAACTGAATCCTCTTGACTTACTGGCTGTGAATTTGTATATTTTGAGGGGTTTTTTTTAAATAGATATTACACTTTTTTCTTTCTAAGTTGTTTATATAAATTATTCCAAACAGGCTCATGATGATTCATCACCTATTTATCAATAATTAGTTACTTCTCTCTCAGCATTTTGAAGAAGTGCAATGATATAATGTATCATCAATGTAGGATTTGGGTTTATTAAAGAATTTGTGGTTACATTTTGCATCATTTACTCTATAGTCATGATTTCAAAGTGTTATCATCACTGTCAGTTAAAGGAAACAAACAAGACTGCTTATTCAAGTACAGGCCATTTTACTTTCATTTATCTCTTTGCAAGTGTTCACTCATGCAATTGTTTTTTTTTCTTGATTAATTCAACTCCAAAAAAATTACAACACAAAATGCAAATTAACGTACATTTTTCATCCATCCAGGTTTTGAAAATATGAAAATTAAAAAGTCAGTTAATCAGAATAAAAACAGTTGATGGACAGTCTAGTATCAAAGACGTAGAAAAAGAAGATGAAAATGTAATAAGATCAAGTAACTAAAAGACTCATTAGTCAAACTTCAAATGAAAGGCAGCAATGTCGAAGTAATTTCCATTTATTCAAATCTAACATCTGTATTTGCTTTTTGCACTATTTTGAGAGACATAACGACTCCTCATTGCTTCACACAGATCAGATCTGTTTACTTGACACTTACGTGACACTAAGTCTGTCTCCACTTCACTTGGTGCACTCTACTGCAACAATCCAAGTTAGATAAAAGAGACTGTAGTCCTCAGATGGCTGATGATGCATCAGCTAAAATATGGTCAGAATTTTCCTCCGTGGGAGCAGGAAACACATTTCTTGTCAGGATTCTCCTTGCTGCTGTTTCTAAAGGAACACCGCATGCATTTCTTAGTAGTGTAAAAATGCCAGCCATTCAAATGCAAATGAATATTAAACAGTATATGATCAATGAATTAAAACATGAAAGAATGGCAGACATATGCTGTTATGTATGAATTTTGTATTAAGGTGAGAATTGAGTCTACAATCTGACAATAGAGCTAACCTGAAGAAAGAAAATTGTTTGGTGAAAATTGATTTCATCGGCTCTTTTTTGTCATCAAACGGTGTGTAAGTATAACTGCAGGCATGTATTACTCGATTTATATTTTTGTTTTATATTCATAAATCTGTCCATTTCATCTGAGTGTGTCATGAAGCTGTTTTTATTCATTAATGTGAAATGAAACATTCATGAGCCTGATGTGAATGTCTTATATAAGCACCTTGTAAAGTGTTAACTGGGTTGTCTGACTTAATACTTCAACCGCCTTAAGATTTTGGGATACTGTATGTGTACAAGAGTAAACTTCCTTTTGTTTAATTTCCAATGTTGATACTGTTGTCGAGTCTCCATTTGTTATTTTTTATAAAAAAGCATTTCAGTATCTCATGAGAGCTGTCAGGTTTCTTGTTCATTTAGCTATTTAGCAACCTGTTTTTATACTGCATATTGTAGCACTTCTGTGTCTAATAAGAGTTTTAAGTGTTGAGAAAACCTTTAGAAAGATCAACAGTTGTTGTCCAAGTGCATCAAAACAAACAAGAGCACAAAATGTGTTTGTTTTTTTTTTTATTTCTTAATACTATGTTATCTGCTTTCAGACAAAGTACTGTGAAATAAAGTTAAGGGTGCACATACAGTGTACACTCAGCATCGTTATTATAAGTTTTTATATCAGAATTGCTCCATGTGAGGTCTGTATTATAAATCCATGCAACTGGCTTATATAAGTACCGTATGTCTTCCAATTGTAGCCTGGGAGTTTATTCAAAATCCGGCCGGCCCGGCGTTTAAAAGTTATTGGAGACCAGCTTTTATTCCCGTCTCAGAATTGTCACGGATGTGAGAGGGAAAGAGGACCCAAGCACAGTTTTTAGACTGAGGTGAAAAGACAGTGTGTTTACATACAGTGCTCCAAAACGTATTCCAACAGTTCACAAATAATGCAGTTCCCAATTGTGCAGCCCAGTGCACGAGTGGTGCTCCCCGAAACTTCTCGCCGCTTGACTCTCCTCAAGAGGAAGTAAAAGACTAGAAAATCACAGTTAGCAGGTTTGCTAGCCCCAGTTCAGAGTAATAATCCCACACGGAGGTTTTTTTTTTTTTGAGCGAGGTTCCAGTCACACTCCATACCAGTTGGTGGCAGTAATGCACCATTCAGTTGTTTGCAATTTAAAAAGAAGAAGAAGGGACTTCCGGGTCAAAGGTCGGCCAGCTACTATTGGAGACCGGCGTCTATTTGTTGTGACATGTTTTCAAATCGCCATTTAAAAGAGACATGCTACTAATGGAAGATATACGGTAATCTAAGATGTAACTCTTTGAAATTGGGTATAACTTCCCAATTAACTTGTGCTATAGGAAAAAAATGGTAACCCAGGATTTCTTGCCATGATGACTAACTCTGTATACGTAAAGATTATACTCATGATAATAGATCAGCTTGACCTACTGAACAATCGATTCAAACAGCATTACCATTTCTTGAATATCCTGTGGATCTCAGTGTGCAAGTTGCCTTTCTGAATTTGGTTGCAGTAAACGCATTGCTTTTAGCCTGGATATATATTTGAATTCCCCATCCACCAAGTACAATCTTACAATAATAATAATAATAATAATAATAATAATAATAAAGATGATGATGATGATGATGATGATGATGACAAGAATAACATTGCCTTTTATTTTAGGCAGATTTCAAAACATTCAAGGTTACCTTACACACTGATTCTTCACCCTCAAATAAACATGGTCATCATTTTTTAATGAAAAACAACTGAACTATATTAAATCAAATGTGTCTTTATTCAAATAAACATTTATCATCATTAATCAAAGAAAATGTACTTGAAGGTATACCATCCATTCTTGTTCATTTAGCAACAAAAATATATATTTTTAACACTACCAAATGATGTTTGAATACTTAATTATTAATATTATTAATTCAACAATTACATTTTCTGTTACAGTATGATCTTGTTCTTCTTCAGGAACCAGTCAGCATATTTTTCCTGTGGCTATTACAGTGCGAGTTTGTAAGAATGTAAACCAATTTTTCTGTCACTCTATTCATACTCATGTCACGGCACATCGTGACATCACATATGTTATAATGGGCATTTGGTTCACTAAAATGCATTAAAATCCTGTAAACTTGCAATTCCTGATGGCAAAACATCACATTTGCCACAAATCACATAATCTCCTTTCATGCTTGTCTAACTAATTTTGTCTGTAAATTTCTTTATCCAGCAGATATGTTTGTGTTCTCACCTAGTCACACATTGTAACGTGATTAAGGTAATGAGGACACTAAGTACTGAGTGATGGATTCTATTTTCTAAACCCATGTTGCTGGTTATGTTTACAGAATGTCGTCTTTCCAGGCCATTTTACACCCATCACACAGGGACAAAAGGACAAGAGAAAACATTTAGTTTCAATAGACCAAAACATAATGTAGCTACTGTTGCAAAAGCTCAGCCACTGCCGTGATGGCACACTTTTGACTGTGACAGACTGCAAAAGGCTTTTAAAACTTTACTTTCTCTTTCACAAAAAACACAAAAAAGCTTCATAAGTCAAAATCATCATATTTTACTTTTGCAAGTAATGCTAATTTCCAACCCTGTGTTTGTTTCTTACTCTCAATTAAATTAGGTTTGCATAATTTGATTTAAGTCATTTTAGCTCCATCACTTATTAGGTCTCAGTAACACAGGCCTCTATAGGCATTCCTCACCAGGGTGTTAGCCACTGGTATCTACCAGTGGCTAACACCCTGGTGAGTTCTGGAAGCTCGGGAAACATATATTCACTGACTGGTTTGCCAGTGATTCCTGGAGATTGCTAGATGAAATGTTTTGACCTACCAAAAATAATTTAACACATATCAAAATGAACAACTTTTACTTTGAAAGGGAACACACTCTGTTTCCTGTTTGTGTCACAGTCTTCATATTTGTCTTATTCCTTAGCGAGTAGTTTGTGAACGTTTACAGACATCTATACATCTTTCATTCAATCCGCCTCTTTGCAAACAATTTCACTTTCTGACAGCAAGCGTCTACCTGCAACTATTTTCCGTAAAGAATCACCGACCTGTCTCTGGGCCTTTATGACTTGGGCCTTAGGCCAATTTTATTCTGACTGGCTGATTTTTACATATGCTGATGTTATTATTCAAAATGTACAATGTTGAACATCCACTGAGCAAATTGCAAACCTGTTTTTTGATGGTCCATGTTGTCTCAGTCACCTCGCTTAGGTTTCCTATATTCCACGACATACTGAAATTGTCTTTATGTAATATCCACTAATTCCTCAAATACATAGCAACACAGATGTTTGAAGGCAAAAGAATAAAATCAACAAGCTACCTACCCTCATATACTGTACACTACCTGGGAAGTGCTCATTACTACTTTCCTATAAAATGCACTGAACTTTAGCAACAAAGCACTGACCGTATAGATGTACTTTGCTTGACTCACCTCAGCCATCAATAGCTTGTTTACAGTGCTGCTTTTTCTGCCTTTCTATTGCAGTTTACTTGTTTGGCTTGCCTGGAGGGAAATGAAGGGGGGAGACTGTAGAAGGCTTCTTTGATTTGCTGTTGTTACTCACATCATTGAACAACAGAGGTTGGCAACAAGGCAGAAATTACACACAGACTCATAATTTCCCAGTTAATCTTTGTCTGCAGAAGCAATGACGTCTAGAAGTGGAAAGTTTTTGAGCTGTACCAAAGTTGTTTGTTCATAGTGAGTCACTGATTAAAATTCAAATAGTATTAATAGTGATAAAGTATCTTAGACAAAAACGCAGGAAATCTGACTCAGTGCAAAACATTTTTCCATCTCAAGTCTCAAGGGCTTGCAAGACTGTTTTCCCTGAAGAAAACATCATCTCTCTCATCATTTCTGATGATACAAAACAATGATGACTTTAGTGAATTTCTGAAATCTCTCTGCTAAAAGCCAGCATTACCATATCATGATGCATTTTAATGTTTTAGCATGTGAGCGGGCCAACATTTTCTTATTAATAGTGGAACACAAGTACTGGTCAGAACATTACGGAGCCCCGCAAGGGACATTGGAGAAAAAAAAAATTAAGATGAACTTTTGCGAGATCTTGCAATAGTTTTGCAAGATCTCGCAAAAGTTCCAAAGCGCTGCATCCTTCGGAGGCCGCATTTGTAGACCGGTTATGGGGATGTCACAGGTCGGGTGTATCCTTCATTCCCAGAATTCATAGCGCGGCCCAGCCAATTCCAGTTTCCAAAATTGGCTGCAGCTACTTTGTTTTAATATTACTCTTATTGCTCTTTCTGGGTCACAAAATAAACTTTGAACATATTTTCAGGCAAGAATGTAGCTGTGTAAACTTCAAATATCTGCTCGGGTTATCAAGACATCACAAATTTGCAAACGTGCCCCGAACGTTTTCGGAGGAGTCTGTTACCCACCAGCTCAATCGCTGAGCGGGTCGTCAAGGCCCACTAGAGCCGGCGAAAATAGCGGACTTTAGATAGCAAGGAGCAGACGGCTGAGTTTATTCAACTCTACCGAAACAGCTGGTGATGCAAAACTGAAGGCTAGACCGTCCCATTTCAAAAGCCTCGCACTTCTGGCCTCCGAAGGACCTGGCCCACGTAGACCGCGAAAGCTGGATCGTCCGAAGCATGCAGCCTAGGTTTGCAAGATCCCGCAAAACTTTTGCGAGATCTCGCAGTAGTTTTGCGGGATCTCGCAAAAGTTCATCTTAATTTTTTTTTCTCCCATGTCCCTTGCGGGGCTCCGTAGAACATGGCAGTCTGGGACAAAAGTGGAAGACTTATTTTCATGTAACAACCACTGAATTGGCAGGTCAACATCGGCATCTTGATCGACACACTAATAGCACGGTGAAATGCACAGTCAACAGTATCAAATTAAATGATGCAGTGTGCTCACTGATATTTGGGTGAATGTTGTATTTCAAAGACTCAGCTCTTCTAGCTGTACCTACTGAGCCCACAGCCTTGTATTTTAGATTAATGCCAGATGAGTCATAAAAGTCCAAATTGCTGCTTCTTTAATAAATAACCCGCTAAGTGTTTGTAATGTATGGGCTAATTATTTGATGAGTGGTTTTGGACACAGCGCAGACTGAAAGAGGACCCATAGATATAATACTGTAAAAAAAAGTAAAAGCCGCAGCGCTTCAATGACACAACCGAGAAATTATTCAAGGGTTTAATTCAATTCAATTCAATTCAATTTTATTTATATAGCACCAAATCACAACAACAGTCGCCTCAATGCGCCATTTATGTTTATGTTAATTGTTGATTTTTTTTTATCTCTGGAAGAGCAACATTGTAAAAACAAACAACAACAAAAAAGAGACATGGCATATATCTGGACATAGCAGCATGCATTAATCTTAAACTCTTTGAAGAGAGGAAGCAAAGTTCTTGAATTCTTCTTAAATTAATTGATTAACTGGATGTAAAAATTTAAAAGAATTAGCATTTACATCAATCTCTACAAATGAGATATGCACAAAGGTCAAATCTCAGATAGCTAGAATAGTTAACCCTGTGAGTTTGTTTAGAGCTGCTTTGAAAGCTGATGAATTGCACAACAACATCCAGGTTTCGATGACCTGATATGAGACATTCAGGATCTCACTCAAGCCTTTCATATCATTTTTTAATATATATGGAAAAAAAGCAACAGTTGCAAAAAAGAATATTTATTCAGGTTACACTGTATTTCTTTTTTTCTTTTTCTTTTTACACTGTTTGACATGCCTTGTCACGGTATGCTTGTAAAGCATCAAAAAATGTCACAAAAAGTGAAGTCTGTTACAGATGTCACAGCTGAAGAACAGCATGTTCCCCTTTTCCACTGGACAAAGAAACCATGAGACCTGTGACTGAACCAAAGCAAATCTAAAACATGACACTACCAAACATTTTAAAAATAACAATACCCTATGCTTAGGTAGTGGGAGGAGGTGGGTCAGGCCTAGTTTGCACTATTTCAGCTCTCATCAGTTATAATGTGTCTGCACAGAAAAAAGTAGCCAGAGCTGAAAATAACACATTTTCTGGCAGAAATCCTGAAAATTGAGTCATTGTTTCTTACCTCTCCAGCTAGGTATATGTCGTGTATTTCATCAACTTACTGTAAGGATGCCCCTTGACTCTACACCAGTCTATTGTAATTTGTCATTTGCTGTATGTGCTGCAGACAGGACTAAAGGTATTCTAAACAAAGCAGCTGGAGCTGCTCTGTTGGACAAAATCTATGTGATAACACCAATTTTAAATTACCCAAGAGTAATTTACTGTTTAAAAAAAAAAAAAAACGGCTTTAGAAAGGAAAAAAATGATCTCAAAAATCCATGCAAAACCAAAAACATTCAAGGACTGCTTACTCCTATCACAACTGTTTAATGGATAGTTATTTTCACTTTTAATCAATTACATAATAATAATAATAATAATAATAATAATAGTAATTATAATATTTTTCATTTCTGTAGCGAAATATCATTTTTATATAGCCTACGCCATTTTTATCCTCCCATTGATAAAAATGGCGTAGGCTATATGACCAATTTAACTTGGGCCTTTTTTAAAATGATCAGCTTCTCGACTGTTGAAACAGCCGACTAAATGGTGTTATTGGTGCTTTAGCAGCAAACCAGAGGAGTTTTTTCAGACTATTCACCGTTAGCATTTTTACATGTACTACAGCTAAATGATTATACCTACTGTTCTGGCTTATTGCCCGAGAAAGAACATTATGAATGAATCTATCATGTTTTTACCAAAGGGTGTTGAAAGCTGTGATCTACGAGCATCTTCATTTTGATGGGCTGAAACTCTTCACTCTTGTTAAGGAGATTTATGCTGATAGATGACTCCGGAGCCAAATAGACCCAAGACCTGCTCATTAATACACGGCACAGCAGCTCCAGACGAACGCGTCGGTGTTCACCGAGCGAATGAAGTGAATGATCTTTCAAATAAGCTTCGTGCAGAGACAGGTCACAAGGACCACCGGTCAACACTACTGGCAGAGAACAGGAACAGGAGCGTCTGAACGCCTGATTATGATATGAAAGTGAGAGCAAATCAAAGAGTTTTCACACACTAGGAAACATAAGACGTGTACCCACACAGGTCACATGACTTCTGTTCCCCAAACTTTTGCTTCCAGCAATAATGAGCCATCCTTTCTCTTCCCCTCATCTTCAGTCCTCCTCTTCTTTTTTTTCTGTCAAACAAAGAGTCCTCTGATCATAGTGGAGTACACATGAGAGGAGGCTGAGCCAAAAAAAAGAAAAGGAAAAAAAATCAATGGTTTCATTCTTGTGGAAGATAAAAAGCTTTTAGGTTGTAATTATCTCCCCCTTGTCTCTTTATGAATTTGCTTACTACTCAAATAAAAGGTGAGGACTTCCTTGAACACAGATACAATAGGCTGAATCATTACACATCGTTTGACCACATCTAAAATATCATGCTAATTATTTGACCGTATTAAAGACAGGAAATCTATTTAAATAACTGGACTCTTGTTTTTATTAAACAGATTTTATCCTTTGATTTTTTTTGTTTGTTTTTTGATTAGTGTTATAATTTCATCATTGAAAGTTAACAATAGGTCATTGCAATCAAATTTACTTTATAGTATTGGGTACCCAACAGTGTTGGGTACAACAGGCAGTTCATGGATTTAAAAGTATCGATAGTCAAAAGAGAGGCTGTTATTTTTTTAAGATAACATTTGTTGAAAAGGTGGCGTTTTCTCTACATATGAATTACTCTTAGAATAACAGACTCATTTACTTCTCCTTGGTTATCTTCAGCTACGATGCCATTTTTTTTTTTGCTGATCACTGTTTGTGGGTGTGTCAGAGATGGGTGAGAACCTTCATGAGAGTTTCATCTTGCACATTTGGCTCACTCACTGTGAAAAAATCACTTAGGCAACTTACAATCTTACAGAGTCAGGGAAAACTCTGATATTAATATAATGCACTATGGGTTCTCCCTATCAAGTGGCCACATGGTGAATGTGACTGTATAGTATGTTAATAAAGATTTATAGGGTTTTTATTGTTTCTTACTTAACCCATTTCAGGTTGCTACTGTATGTGTTTACTGTGCCTGTTCATAGTGTGATGAAAATGTAATTCAGAGCCATTGTCATGGGAAACATTTTACTTTAGCAACACTTGTATGCTTGTGTAAAGAGCAGGAATTACAATTTATTACAACTGACAGACACATTTCACGCTGTAGTCTTTATCGGGGTCACAAGCTACAAACCAGAATGCACTGGTTAAATATTGATGACAAATGGACTTTCTTATATAGTGCTTTTCCTGCTCTCTCGTAGCACTGAGTGCTTTCTATTTAACATTCACATACTTTGGGGATTTTATCTTGTCCAAGTACATTTGACATGCAGACTAGAGGAGCCAGGGATCGAACCACCAACCTTCCAATCAGCAGATGACCTTCTCTACCTCCTGAGCTTATATCAAAAAAACTCCAAGGCGCTCTTTAGATATAAAATTTAAACACATTTATTCTCATGGCATGCTTATATTTAAACTAAAACTCCAATGCATTCCAGCATCAAATTACAACAGCAGTTGCCTCAAGGTGCAATTGTGTGTGATTGTGAGGTAGAAAGTCTACAACAATACAGTTTAAACCTCAACAATCAAACGACCCCCTATGACCAAGCACAGTAAGATGAAAAACTAAAATTTTAATCGAAGAAACCTGTGGCAGAACCAGCTTCAGCGGGCTGGCATCCATCTGCCACAATTGGTTTATATCCATATTCCTGAAAACATGACATCATTTCCTAAAATATTGCTACAAACTTCTTTTCCTCGTTACACTCCTCATGTTCTTCTCTTGCATTGGAATTAACCAAAAGGGATATTTTCTTTAAGACGCATTGGAGGAAAGCTCTCGGCATGTAATACAGTGTTTCTGTCTACTGGTTTTCTTAATATAGATGTGTATATTAAAATTGCACTGTCTATTCTGTCATTGCTATGTAAAAATAGCTGAATATTTGGATTAATGTAATTCAAACACATTTAAAAAGCCTACAGCTCTGCCTATGATCCAAACCAAACCAAGAAAATATTATCAGTGTAGCATTCCCACCAAACTGTGGTGAGTAAAAACAAAGCCTTCTTCCCATTTTCCCAGGTATAGGCCTGCATAAGAAGGACTATAATGTTCTTTATGCTACAGGTGTTGCTGGAGCTGTAACCTCTTTAGACTTTTTGTTCTTGTCTGCACACTTTGAAAGGTGAAGTTGTGCCACAGACCTCTGTTGTGTTTTTACCATTCAGACTCCCCTCAAAGAAAGTTTCTGACCTAACCAGAGATTGAGCCCTGGATGTTATTGCACCAATATGCTGTGTAAACCAAACAATTTCAGGGTTTTTTGTTTGTTTCTTTGTTTGTGTATAATATTAAGTTGCAGCCTCGGTATGGCTTTGTGTTATTACAAATAATGTGTGTGGGTGTGTAGCATCTTCAATAAAGTGTTTGTAATAACCATAACAACCAATTCATTGTACTAACACATTACGTTGTGAAGATTTTGTTGTTTGTAACACTGCCTGTTTTGTCTTTTGTCATTCACAAGGATGCACATGCACTTGATTTGTATTCCTGCCAATGGTCAGCACTGCTGCCTCATAGCAAGATGATTCTGGGTTTGAATGGAGCCTGGGCCTTGGTGTGTGGAGCCTGGTGTGCTTCTGTAGTTTTTAAACTAAAATAGAATGCATTACACCAATAAGAATAGCTAAAAACTTTTGGAGACAAAATATGCCTTTAGATTTTTGTGAACACTCCAAGTTCTTGAACAGCGATGTCACAAAATGTGAGATTTCTTTCTCCCATACTTGTTGGTGCTATTCCAGCTGGGAATTCACCACAGCAATGTCCTCAGTGTGATGTCTTTTAATCTCAAAGTACCGCAATCACTGGGTTTTTTTTCTTCTCCAGAGGACATGTTTCTGATTGCTGAGGCACTTATTATTTCCTGGATGAGGCTCTGATGCATACTACAGTACTCTAAGCTGTGCAGCAATCATAAAGGCACTGCAAGGTGTCACTGATTGCCCCGATAGTGACATGATTTTTGAAAACATAAAGAAAAGTAAATAAAAATAATTGACTCACATTATTAACTTGTATCTAACGTTTTTTTTTTAATCTATAAAATAAATAGCTTGCGATGTCCCAATATTAGCTAACTTTAATCTTTATCCGATCTAAGTTGATCTGATCTTTAGTCTTTATATTACGTTTAATAGAATGTATTTCAATCAGCAAAGAATTTCTGATAAGACCATTTTAAGATTTCTCTAAATATGTTTTCTCCTTTTAGGAAGAAACATTTCTTTATGATTCCAATTGACTAAGTATTTACTCACACCGAGAAGGAAGGAAGTGCCATGATTTTCATTCCAGAGCTCTCAGTCAGCTTGCTGTTGCACTTTTTCACAAGTGCTGCACTCTTGTGTTCTTTTCTTTCTTCTTTGACATAAGAATCCAAACATTAAGCTGTAATAGAATAGCTTAGAACCATTAGGGGGGGTAAGCTTAACATGAATGGAACATCTGCAACATGAAGGAGACTTACTTTTTAAATATGATGGATTACACATGGAGTGAAATTTTCTATTTATTTATTTTCAACACCAGCAAAACTGGGTAAGTAAGCAAATATACTACTACTACTACTACTACTACTACTACTACTAATAATAATAATAATAATAAAGTGTGCCTTAATTTGTAGTAAGATTTCAGAATTGCTCTTCTGCATACCTTCATTGTAATGATTGGATATTTGAATTATTGTTGCCTTCCTAACAGCTCAAAGCAGTCAGTCTATTATCCTCTGACCTCTGGCATGAAGGGAACTTCTGCTCACAGGATGGTTTCTCATCAGACCATTCTCTGTAAAGTCTATAAATGATTGTGTGGGAAAACAGATCACCAGTAGTTTACCCAACCTTTATTAGCCATTGTGATCTTCAGTTTGTACTTCAGCAGTTTGAACAGTTTTGATCAGCTCTACATGCCTAAATGCACTGAGTTGTTGCCATGTGATTGATTGATTAGATAGTTGTGTTGATAAGCAGCTGAATAGGTGTACCTAATAAAGTGGCAGGTGAGTGCGCCACAAAACTCGTAGGTTTTGTAGATCTAAATTAGATGCTATTGCCATGAAATTACAATTATACTGTCATGGCGGGTGAGGCCAGAACACGGAATGGACTCAAAAGGCAGATGCGACAGGGATGGAGAGTGACGAGAAATATACAGTTATATACAGGGATGTCACAAAGTGCGAGTGTGGTGAGCAATATACAAGTGAGAGGACAACATTGTGAAATTATGAACATGGGTAAACAATCTATGAGGATGAGAAGTAGTAAATCTTATGATACAGTTAACAATGGGTGCGTGGGAAAACGCAAAGGCTATGAGCATAAACTAAGGTAACTACTAGGATGAGGAGAAACTCTAAGGTTAATACCAGGATCAGGAAACTGCCACGATGTTCCAGAGCTCGAGCATGAACGGACTGCAATGAGAGGAAAGGAGATCCAGTGTTGTACCGAGAAAGATAACTGGCAGCGTGAATATCGAGACAACAGATCCATAGCTCACATTTTATGGCTTATTTGTTTGCAGGTGGAGGAACCTCAAAGGAGGAGCTGAAGCTGTGGAGGTCCGGGGGAGGGATTGCGTGAATTGATCCTGAGACTCCCAAGTGATGAAACGGGGGAGGCAGACAGGTGATATTATGAGTGGGGTCCGCCAAGAAGCTGTAGAGAACTGAATGCAGATAAGACCAGCGACCAGGTTAGTGAGAAAACTGCACAGACTTGGTTTCAGTTTCCTTGAGTAAACTGTGGACATAGGAGAACAAGGTGAGTATAAAATACAAGATTTTCTAGCAACATGAAAGAGCCTTGAACTAATGCAGGTTAGCTGATGTTCTGGCGGAGATTCATGCGTGAGCTGGTCTTAAATAGTGCCAAGATGATTGGCTTCAGGTGCAGCTCAGGAGGAACAGTGAAGAACTCTGCCCAGCGAAGGCGACGCCTTCATGCAGCAGAAAAATACAGCCACTCGACCAGACCATGACCGATACAATGCTTTTCTAACAGGTTATAGATGCATGCATTGCTAAAAAATTTGTTATTTTAACCTGTAATTAGGTAGTTGCTACACAGCATGATGACTTCGTAATATCAGACATTGAATCTTCAGAAGCTTAATTGTGTGGCAAGTTTGCTTTTTCAGCTCCCAATAATAGAAATTTACAGACACGCAGAGATTTGTTATTATGGGTTTTTTTTTTTTTAATCGCGTGCAAATTATTAAGTTTTATCTCTCTGCAGTGTTTTTGCATGTGTTTGTATCTGTTTTACTCTTCATAGAAATCCCCTTGTGATCAGGGCAAGCCATTCAGATTGTATGAGGGCCCATAGCTCCTGCTTGTGCTTCAATTCAATCCTTTGGGTACTTTGAACAAACTTCACACGAATAACAAATACTGACTTCATACTGTGACTAAATACTGTGTATAAAAGACCACTATGAAAAAAAATCACTTGGCCTTCAAGCCATTGCTCTTTGTAGATTTTTTTTTTTTTTTGGACAAAAGAATGTGCTTTGTCACTGCAACAGAATCTAGTTTTGAAGGATAAAGTGTACCAAAAAAAGAAAAGCTAGTGATAATTTGGACTCAACCTCCTCTGCATTCTACTTAGCAGCAACACTCATGCTGAATAAAGAATAATGTGCATCAGACCAGGGAATGGTGTGTTAGTATCTACTGTGACTAAAATAAAGCTTTGTTCTTCGTTTTTCATCTCTGGCATGCATATCTGAATTCTAAGATTATAGCTTCTGTAGGTGGTTATGAATAAGGCCCATTTTCTAACTGGTAATAAAGCTCAAAAATAAAGATTTTAAAATAATAGAAATAAAAGAACGTGTCGAGCACTTATGGATTTTGTAAAAAATGTGTTGCACATTGAATCATGGAATTTGCCAGGTTGTACATGAAGGGAATTTATTTTATTTCATCTGTTAGGTTCTTTTGAATGTTTTGTCAGTGATCTGTTTTCCTCCCACAGCCCAAAGACTTGCGGGTTAGGTGAAAGAAACTCTAAATTGCCTGTAGCCGTGAATGTGAGTGTGAAGGTGCTGGTCTGTCTTTATATGTCAGCGCTGTTATAGTCTGGGGACATCTGTAGCAGTGTGCCACCTCTCACAGAGTGCTTACTGGGATAGAGTCAGACCCCATCTGAACCTGAGCAGAATGAGAGTTGGATGGGAGATGTGGACCATCCAAAAAATACCCCGACATTCTTAAGCGGCATGCAACTTCACACTGATAGATTCATAAGACTCATTTTATAGTGAACTGTAGTTTCACAAATAGAGTCCGAAGAATCTTTGTTAGATCTCAGTAGAGGCTTTTCCGACACTGAAAATAAGTATTAATGACCTTGAACTTCATAAGTGAAAACATCAAAGCAGTAGCAAAGTGGTATTTCAAATTAATTTGAGTTACATCGGTCAGAGACAGATAAAGAATCTGTTCAAGAAGGCATATATGGAAAAATATGAATGTTATTAGCCCCAAAAGCATTACCTTCGCTCAGCAACATTCTGCAGCTTTGGGTTTATATGTGCGGGAAAGTTTATAGACAGGAAGGGACACTCACTGTAAATACACCATAAATTTAAGGACAACCTTGAAACTTGATAGGAGTGCTTACAATGGTTTTATTGTAAAAATCTGCCAGTTCAATTTCTAATGGTATTTCTTCACAGACCAGCTGTTTTGTTTGGGAAAATGTTAACGCTGTTAACGCTGTAATAAAGTCGTATTAACTGAATTGTACTATTCTTATTGGTAGCTGCAGGCTAAGACTACCTGATACTAGCAACTCACTCAAATCTCTGTAAAGCTATGCAGTACAATACTGAATTACTGCTTCAGTGCCTTTTTCAATAAAGACATTTTAACACGTTGAGGTGAAAAATTTACCTGTGTAAATTATGAAATTAATGAAGGCTGAACTCCATTTAACTGCTCAGATTTAAGGGTTGAAGTATTTTTCGTGGTGGCTAAGTTGTCACTCTCAACTGTACTTATTCACTATTCACTAATGAACATTCAGTTTAGCCTCAGTGTGTAGAGATTTTGGACTCGTAATCATCAGCAAAAACAACAGCTGCAGAGTTGCTCTATGTTTTTTTCTATCCTTAAAATATGAGGGGCAAAAATGGTAAGTAATCTACAACTCTAATGAGATACCAATACATTGCATTTACAAGTTATAATTGTCCAAACATTAAGCATAAAAGAAAATCTATCTTCTCATCAGTGGTATTATGAGATATTCAGTTTCATAGCATTTCCAGTTCAGTGTTATTGTGCATGCTGCCTCGCTGCCATACTGGGACAATCAAATTATATCATTAATAATATAGTATTATATGCACAGGATATAATTAACTGTACTCCACTATCACCTCTTCTCAATTCAAACTGGGCTAAAGGTTTATAAAAAAAACTTGAGTGACTGCTTCCTGTTTTAATGTTTCACTGTGTTTTTACGACTACTGCAAGTAGGCTGTCTCAATGAGAGGGTGAAGTGTCCATTTGTACTGGAATATATGCACTTCATTACTGTGAAGTAGTGCACACAAACTACTCAAGAACCGACGGTTCTTGATTTACTCTGAAATGCGTTGGCTCAGAAGTAGTTGGAAATCTGTCCAGCAGGTCGCTGGGACATGTGCAGAAAGGATGATCAAGTGTGGAAGAAAAAATCTGTTAATCCTGTTTATTCCTTTCTGTGCAGGCTGCTTCAAAAAGCAAAAACTTTTCATCTGCCATCACTTCCTCAGCTGTGTCATCAATAAAGGAAATATTTTTGTTTAACTCTATCATTTCAATTTAGTACTTAGTGAAAGTCTAATTTGTCTCATCTCAACTATTTCAAGCCACAAAACTGATTCTTCTGATCGTGTTTGTGGTGTATCTCATGTATAATGTATGGTTCCTGCCTGCTATCAACTCTCAAATTAAGGCAAGAAAAGCCCAAAAAAATCTAAGTGAAAAAGGAACTTAGGCTGGATTTTTAAGATTATTCCTGTCTTGACTTTAATATACTTTATCAGGGCTAACGGTGCTACCTCTGGGATCTATTAGCAGATCCTTAAATTGAACACTAATATTAAACTAAAGCCACCCAGTGTTGTCTTAGTGATTATCAATCTTGTGTATGCCAAGTGACAATTGTATTTATCCCAGCCTTAATAGCTACTCTATTTCAAAATAAACTTAGTTAAAGGTAATGCCCTTTTACAACAACAATCAATAAAGCAATCTGAAACTCTGTAATTGTACCCAATGGTCAGACATAGTGTCCCTCAGCCAGTGTCTCCTGTGCTTCTATTAGTGTTCTCCTGGTCAGGTCTGAGCACAGACTCAGTCTGTGTGCATATTTAAACTCAAAAATCCTTCACAGCTGCTGCACTCAGGACAGCACATCATCAGTTTCAGGTTGACAACTTTTTCAATGACCTGCTTTGACTATAAAGCGGCACTTAAATATACATTTAAATTTAGTTTCCAGTGTTGAATCTGTCTTTTCGTGACAATTTTTTACATTGGAAACTATTGAAAATGCAAAATATTAACACAGGAAGTATGTCCGATCTGCTGGTTGTTCCCATTATGCCTCTAATACTATAATTTGTATTAAAAGCAGTGCACAGATCTGGGAGATTGATGAAAATAATAAAAATATATATAATCAACAATATTTGTAACTTCTGATTAAAATTGCTGCAGGTGTTTGTTGAAGTGAAAGACATGAAAAAAGATGTACACTTTGTACTCAGCTCATGTTCAGCTTTAAATGACCTCTATGCATCCTGCTTTTAAAATATATAACAAAGAAAATCATTCAAAAAAAAATCAAACACTGTCACACAAAAGGAAATATTTCACATCACCTACTCTGTTCATTCTGACAGGTATCCAGACTCTACATGGCACAAAAGGGAATTAAAACACAAAAGTACTTCACCTTCACTCCAACTGTGATCAAAAGGGAAGATTGGAGTCTGTAGAAAATGAGAGAAACCCCCTAAACTCCACTTAACATTGTAAAAATGTCTCCAGTTTAACACAGATCAAAATACACATATTTTATTTCACAACTGTTTATGGTAATTGCGAGAAATAATTATTATGGGGGACAGTGGCTAGTTTTTACTCTGACAACCGCAATTACGTGAAGTTTAAAACCATTAGGCAGAGTTACAGATCAAATGCTGTGCTGCATTTAAACAAGATGCATTGCAGAGTGCATCGTGACTTCAGCAAGTGATATATCTAAGCACAGCCCTGTCCAGCACACTGGTAGTGGTAATTAACAATAACACTGAGAGTTGGGACCTCTGCAGTTATCGATCCATCGTATTAAAGTTAGGTCTCCAAAAACAGGACCAATTTACTGTTAATTCACTGTTTCGGGTCACCACGTCAGT
>VURO01005448.1:81895-99395 GCA_015108175.1 Pelvicachromis taeniatus
TCAAGGAGCCGAGGCTCTGAAGACGTTTTTTGTTTTTGAAGCCCTTCAGTCTCAGATGCCGTCTGATGGTTATGGTGAAGTTCTTTGGGGGTCTTTGACTGACTTTTTTGTTCCATAACCCTCACAGGATCGTTTAAGAAATTCCAAATGATTGTCTTACTGTGTTCCACCTCAGCAGCGATGACACACTGTGAGAGACCCTGCTTATGCAGTTCAACAACCCAACTATGTTCAAAAAGGGAAAGTATTTTTTTGCCATCAGAATGTCATGACAGTGTGACTCCCTGACAGAAAATGACAATGAATCCACATTTTTTTGCACAAATTTGGCCTTTTAAAGGCATGTCGTCTAAAAGGTTTGAACAGCCTGTTTCAGTTTAAGTGTTGTTTTCAAAAAATCGCCTGCTCAAAGAAATGTGTTGTCTCACTCCCATTTCTTCTTGTTGCATGTTGATGCTCGCGGTGGAACCTTTTTAAGATCCAACCATGCAAAGTGGTCTTAAACTTTTGATTAGGATTGTAGTCGGATTTATTACTGATCTATATTTACTCCCAAATCCTAAGAGAAAGACAAAGACATTAGACACTAATGAAAGACTTTAGACCTCTGATAGGAGCAGGTTAGGTTTTAAATAATGGCTAATGTCTTTGTCTTTCTCTGATGAGCATCGGTAATAAGTATAAAATCTTAGACCTAACCATACTCATTGAATTTTTTCATCAGTTGCATGCAAAGAATTTTTCATTCATTTTCATAGTGCACACTTTTAGTAATACATTATTCTACAGAGCTGTATCTCCCTCAGCTGACTCTATTTAAACCTATTCTGTATTTAACTGTTTCATATATTTCCCATAGAAATGTTTTATCGTCACTTGTAAAATCAGCTGCACAACTGCCGATACATTCATCTATGTTTGCAATTGGTTAGCTGCCAATATCACATATTCACATTTAATGTGAATGAACAGGGGGAAAACTCTGGATTGCATGTTGATAACCAGCTTTATGTGACCTCCACTGCCCAAGTTAGGGTAACTAAATGCACATAACTGGAAGAAACAAATTCACAAACATTCTGTTGTATTTAGCTATGCAAAGATTTGCATTTTTGCAGGTAGGTTGCAGATTGTTTTGTAAATTTTGCTGTCTAGGTTGTTTCTTGTTTTCTTTTGGCAGCTGAGGCTTTGTCCTTTATCATTCTGATTGTATGTTTGTCTCGAATCCCCCTACAAGCCTACATTATGTTTTTTTTTTTTAATGTAATCCTTTTATTTCAGTGTTCACAGCATCCCTAACTACCTCACCAAACCTGAAATGGGTCAGCCAGCTTACTTCATTGTTGCACTCACCATCACTTGGGTGAGCAAAGTGCCTTCTGTTAGAGCCAAATATTTAAAAATTTCATTCTTCAATTCAGGGGACTTGCTTCAATTTTTCCACACACAGGTTTTTGTGTTTTCATGCATAGCTGAGTCACTTGGCTTCAGTGAGCTGTAAGGGCGTACCAGGGTCCTACTGGTTTCTGCCAGTCCTGAGCTGATATTGCTGCTGGGTATATTCGAATGGAAGTCAGCTTGATCTGTCTTTAGTCTGCTGTGCTTGGTTTTCTTGGCCAGCTACTCGGTTTGCAGTCCTCAACCATATACTTTCCTTTGTGCTTCTGTAGAAGAGCCAATATCTGGGAACACCTGTCTGCTGCGAATTTTCTGCCTGACAGACCTGGCTGATACATGATGACCAGCATGTGTCTTGTTGCTGTGTTCACTGCTGCCACCGGATAAAAAATGTTAATGAAACAAGTTTATTCAACATCACATTAAACTTTGGTGTGTGTTTTTCCACAATATAAAAAAAGAATAAACATATTTTAGTTCTATGTTTAATTATGCTTTGGATTTTTCATTGGAAAGGTATGACGGTGGCATATTTCATAGTTTGCAGTAGTTCATTGGCAATATCATACATTATATTATATATTATAGCCTACAGTATATTCAAATACGTATACATTCTTATGCAGAAGGTGTAAAAATAAATGTCAAGGGGTGAGTCTTTTTGTGTGATCTGAATTGTATAAGCTTATACTTCAAGACATAAAATAACTCTTCTTCACTGTCTTTGCATTCAAACATGGGGTTGGAAGTACTATAATGTTGCAGTGTGTGATATTTTAGAAAATGGGGATTATCGGTGAAATGTAAATGACTAAATCTGTTTCCTGTAGTCCTATTTACTGTTTCACTTCATTATGGTCAGAATATGTTTGGTGTCTAATGTCAATATCTCTAAAAATCCTGTGAAAGAAATGGCAGTTTTCATCATGAATAACTGCCTCCTACAGACTTCATTGCCATGTGTTTTTCTGCATTACCTGTCTTGTTAAACTCTGTTTTCTTTTCTTATTTACACGTCTTGATCTTTATGCATCTTGATTAAAAATTAAAACAATAACTGAAATATTAAATATTGCTATGCAATTCATCAGTGACGACATGATTAAATAAATGTAAATGAAAAGTGTAGGAGTGTGCACAGGTGACAATAACCCTCAACTCTCAACAATAACTGGCAGACAGCAGTAATTTCTCTCACTGAAATGACAGTTTTAGTGGCACTACTTACTCATGCTGTCAGCTCTAGGCTGTAAACCTGACTGACTAGATGGAAGGAGTGACAATCAAGACCTTCCAACAAAAAGGTGTAAAAGCCACACAATGTTAGTTCTCAGTCTAATTTTCATTAAAATTGTGAATATATTATTCTGTAGCCTCCATAAAACGTTTTTTTTTTTTTTACTTCACTCCTAAAATTATTCCATCCATCCAAATGGCATCAAGCATGTAATGTAATAAGTTGTTACATTGTTGCTCACAGTGACCCAATAAAAGTAAATAGTATGATATTAATGTAGAGCCAGGAAGTTATTGTCGACTGCTATGTGCTATGTTACAATTTCAATCCCCACGCCCTGAGTGCCGGGAATTTAAAAATTAATTGAAAAAAATTAAAAAGCAAAGAAAAATTTGCACAAGTTTCCTCAGTTACCAAAGTGCCCTTGAGCAAAGTATTACCACCACTATTGGCTTCAGTAGAGCTGCTAATTGGTCTAAAATTGACTCAGAACATAATGGTTCATTTGGGCAGCTCCCAGGTGTTCATGTAACTGTGTGAATATTAAGCTTGCTGATTAAAGAAAGAGCACACAGGCTCAGGCGTCTCCCTTTTTTATATACAAAACAGATATATAAAGATTAATCCAAACATCCGATCAGCTGATATTTGCCTAGTTTGCCTAATTTGTTGGCAAATAAGATGACATTTACCGATGGAAGTGCTGATGCTTAAGTGTTGTGTCCACTTAAGCATCAGCTTGGCAGCCCTTATATCGCAGATCCAGTTTTATCTATTCGTATGAATAAAGTTGTGCTCAATCAAAAATAGAGTGATTATTTTATTGGGGGAAAAAAGGTTTAAATGCAAAACATGCATCAATCATTGATTTCTGCCAAGTTTTTTGGCATCAAATGATAGACATCAGAACAACAGACCAACAGCCGCAGGCTAACACTACAGAAAAGACATTTTTTTCATTTCTTGGGACCTTTAAGCCATCAGAGTTACACAGGTGTCATTTCATGTCTGCCAATACAATTATGTTTACTATCTGAACATTCACATTGCATTTAAGCACAATGCCTCTCAGGAAATTACCACTCTAGGTTGTTTCAACATCACACAGCTGCCCCACTATTTGGTGCATTGACCTTTTCAGTCCTCATGAAACCCATTTATATTATAGTCCCTCAAGCACAGTGGCATTAATTCATGCTGAAACTCTATTCTAAGCTAAGGATTTGAACTCAATTGCACTTACTGCAACCCTCTCACCTTTGTTGGTTTTGACTTTCAACAACAGATCAGCCAAGCACCTGAAGCCTGAAGCCTATTTAGTTCACCGTCTTCCTGCAGCAGCTGACTGGGTTAAGATGGCCATTGTAGCCACTCTCCTGAAACACCTGCACTTTCTGCAGAATGAAACGTGTCACTGTGACAAAGTGCCAAATGTCAACCGCCATGTGACATTCATGTAACATCAAGAGTGTCAGTTTCTATGTACTCAGTATCATATATCTAATAAGCCTTGTGAACTTTAGGTGTAGTCTTCTTATAATTATTTGAAGAACAAACAGCACAGGCTGGCAAGACTGCATTCATTACTATGCTCAAGAAGATTAATGGGTTCAGCCATGATGTACCCCAACTCAGAAAACAAAGGAACACAAGAGCACAGCGTGAGTATACACAACTTTGACAAACCTCTTCATAATGATCTTAAGTCTCTTATGAACAGATTGGGCTGTCACAAAGTAATTTCTATCATAGGACATCTGTAATGTTAATGGCCAATTCACAGGAGATAAGATCTCTAATCAGTCTCTGAAATTACAGGGATGGGGGTCTCTGCACCATTTACAGAGGTGTCTGGTCTATTTATGCACTGCACTGACATCAAAGGACTTCTCATGTAGAGTCAAAGCACACTGATGCAAATCAGGAACAACATAACAGGCCACACTTGACAATCAATTTTAATTTTAAATTTTTGTTATTTAACATGACATTTTAAAAATAAACAAGTCAATGTTTAACTTGAGTGAGATGTCATCTTGCACAAAAGACGTGGAGAATATGGTTTATTAATCAGATTGGTACATATTAATAAGGTATCTTTACATCGAAATATAACACAGTATTGGTTACTGTATAAGAACTGGAAGATGTTGGATCAGCACAAGTGCACAGATGCTGAGAGTGCATGTGACTCAGAACGTGGAGCTTCAGATATCAGATACTTTAATTAGAAGGTCAGTGATGTGAACTGCGGCTCCTTTTGTCTGCATTTAGTTGTCCTTGGGCAAAATACTGAATTCCAAATGCCCTCTGATACATCACTGGCATGTTTGTAAATAAAAAAGAACTCAAATAAAACTCCTGTCAACTTTGAACCGACAGCCTATTATTTAACAAACATTAAATAAGTATCATAAATGAACCAGTTTAATCTGCAATCTAAAAGAATACCACATTAAATGGTGTAGAGCAGGTGGAAGTAGGTGATGCAGGAAACAGTTTGACATGAGCTCATCAGTAGAGTAATAGTGAGAAGTGTCAAGTTATAATGATGCAAATCAGCCAAATCCAGCATGACTTCAGCAATCCGCCTGTGCTGTTATTCTTCTTATTAGAGACACGTTATGTCCAGATGGGCCAATTATAATGATTGGCAATGGTGTCTTTGAGTACATTTCAAAGAAAATTCCACAAATGGTCAAAGACTTACTAAGTATTTTTACTTAGTAAAAATGAGATCTGAGTATTTAACTCAGATCTCATTTTTATTTTGACAATATAAATGTCAAAATAAAATATTTGAATATTATTCAAATATTATTCAATATTTGAATAATATTCAATATTATTCAAATATTGAATATCCTTATTAAGTATCAAGGGTAATGTTGACTGTTTAACACATTTAACACCATTTCATATCGATCTTAATTTATTTCAAAAGTTATAGTGTGAGTGTGAACAACCAGTCTCTGCCAAATTGTCTATTTGTCCAGAGTGTTAACCAGACTGTTAAAGTCTCTGGTCTAAAGTCCTTGTTTTTGTCCTGACAACAGTTGGTGACAGTTGGTGACCAACTGACACCAACTGTCGTCAGAAGGTGTAGGAAGGTGTAAATCTCATGCCAGACCGTACCCATATCCGCAGCAGGTCTCCAAGGTGAACAGCCTCTGGCATGTTAGAACAAGGCAGCTAAGGGAAGTCGGCAAGTCTGATCCGTAACTTCGGGATAAGGATTGGCTCTAAGAGCTGGGTCGGTTGGGCTGGGGTGCGAAGCGGGTCTAGGCTCGCGCCGCGGCTGGGGGAGCAGTCGCTCTGTTGCCCTCCCCTCTCCACCGCCCGAAGTGTGGTGCGCGGCACGCATTGCGGGGCTCATGTCCGCAGCCCGCCGCACGGTGTGGGTTTTCACGGGGCGGTGTCCCATAATAAAAAGTCTTCCCAAACAGTCATCTCTTTCCTGACAATCCCCTTTGTGTATATTCTCTCACATATGATAATTAAACATTAAAACACCTGCGGCTTTTAGTCCAGTGCTGCTAATGTATGAACACAATAGGATTTTTTTCGTAATTTCAAATTGTGCGTCTATTATTCAGGTGCGCCTTGTAGCCCAGAAAATACGGTAGTAGCCTCCCTCTGATTACCCTCTCTGGAGTTGCAAAGTAAGCTACCTTACTTGCTTTACAAATCATTTTTCGAAACATCTCTCTGGAATCTCTATTTACACCTGGACTAACCTACCTCTCCTCTCTCATTGACACCTATCCCAGTAACCTGCTCAGTGTTCTTGAACTTTCCTTGTTGACATTCTCTCCAGTGTAAATCCACCTTGATTCAGTGAACCGGTTAAACTTTGAAACTGCATGTCTTGGGTTTTGCTTCAGAGTCTCCTTTCCATTATCGTCATTTTGACATTTGATGTGTTGTTATGTGAACAGCATCTTAAGAACAAAGTAATTTATTCTGGATTGTCCTTCTGCACACATAAGAGTCCTACCTAGGCTTTTGCAGCATTTAGGTTGGGAACTCATTGTTTCCTAGGGTCCTTTTTTTTTTTTTTTACTGTGAGCAAGGACTGCAGAAATTTAAAGAAACCCCTTAAAATCCAATGTGACAAATTAATTGAGAAGAATCATATTATTTCAAAGATGGGTACAATCATTTGCTTTCTTTAAAATCTAAAGGTCCATCGTGATATGAGTGCAGGATGATTTTGATTTTAAAATAAATAAATAAATAAAACACTGTATTTAGTTTTTCTCTCTCATCCACACTCTGGTCAGGTAGATACTTTCAAAATGAGGGCACTGCAGTGTGTGTTTTATATTCGTAGAGCAGCGGCTCTATTAGTGACTCTGTCAGCAGCCATATTTTAACATCTGTTCCCACCCCTCTGCTCCCAATAACAAACATCATAAAGTGTCAATTGAATTATGAGCCCTGGTTTCTGCCTACTCATTTTGATAATAGATTTTGAGATAAATCACTCTGCTTTGTTTGGTGAGTAATGCTGGACTGACAGGACAAAGCTCTCCTGCTCTGTAACCTCTAGATCATGTAGAGAACTAACAAGACACTGCTGGATGTTTCTCACAACATCATTTTACACAGGAGACCGCAGATTGAATTTCTCCACATCTTCCAAATCCATTGGTGTTAACTACAGACAGAGGAGAGAGAGTGGCCATAGCTTGGCTGAGTAGTGCAAAACATTATTACAAATCAGACACGGATTCTTCCTGTCGTGGTAAATGGACCCTGTTTAAATTGCTGGAAGCCCACAGCACTGCAGCTCTGCAGTTTTGCATTGTTCCACTGCCAATTAATAACTTCACCGTGAAAGGTTTGCGGGTAGTGCTCATTGATTCTATGCTATTAAAACTCCCAGTGCTACCCATGAAGTCTCTCAGTCCGCTCTTGCAGACTGTTAAACAGAACCCCCTCCCTACAGTCTGCTCTTTCTAATTTGGGCTGTTTGTTATCGATATTGATTGGTTCTTGATACACACTTCAGCTGGCTTGTCTGTGAAACTCCACACTGTAAGTCATTGCTCAACAACATGTCAATTATTGTAGAAGGGGAGAGCACCACTTAATGAAAGCAGATCAGCTGACAAGCTGGACATGTTGCTTCTGTAGCAGATATGAAGGCCTACACGGGGAGTGGAAGAAACTAACATGCAATGAAAACGGATCCCCAGCTATACGCAAAAGTTCATTTGACTTTAATATAGATGATTATATCTATCGTCATTACAGCTGAAATCTATCTATTATAGCTGAAATGGTGTTAATCTGAATTAAAATGGAAAAAAAAATTGGTTCTGAGATATAGCAGTATATCAAATATATTTAACAACTGAAAATTGTTTAATAATTCAGGATATTTCCAACCTGTATTCTACTTCACAGTTGTATACTGTTCAACCAATGTTTGTTATCACCATTTTGAAGGAAAAGACAGGAAAAAGAGAGAAATTGGTGGTGCAACCAATAATGATCCAAACGATTGCGCAGCAAAATATTATGACACTATTAGCATGCAGTTTTTAAATAAAATGCTGTTAATTTCATAGCTTCTTAAAGCTGTGTGAGTGTGACATGGGTTACATTTGATCCCAAATGTCTCTATGCAATGCAACAAAAGATTCTTGGGGGGCCTACTGCATAGGCCCCCCAAGAATCCCAGCTGCATCCAAAAACAGCCAGTCCAGCTAGGGTTGTAACAAGGTTGAATCACTGGACACCATGGACATGTCTTTACCCAATCACAGGCCTAACACAGACACAGACCCGATTTTCATGGAGATGCCATCAGCGAATGCATCATGAAATTCCTTCCGTGTCTTCCTTCACTCTGACACTATGCAATAAAGGTCATAATTGAAGACGTACCTCTTCTCAGACATCGACGTTACAAACATATCTCTCAAACTGCAGAAAATCTGTCCCTAAACAAACAGTGAACCTAAAGGGTAATTTTTGAATGATTCGATTATATTGTATGGCCTCGGTACCTCGGTTCTGCTTCCTGCAACACAGGTGTGTGAAGCTGTTAGCCACATGGATGCAGCCAACAACATCATCCAACATTGCCAGCTCAAGGCCAAATTCAGATTTAGGTGCAATAACCGATAAATCAGAAAACAGGGTAGACAGCTGTTGGATATGGAAGTGCTTTAGTTGGCATCTGCTGGAGTATAACTATGAGAAAGCTAAAGAGAATTATATTACCATTCAACAAAAACAACGACAGTTTGACTTTTCACTGTATACAGCAGTTCAATTACATTTCAATCATCTGTCAGACTTCAGCATAGGTTCACAAAACATTTCATAAAAGCATGACTCAGAAATTAAACACAACCCCTGGCATCAAGACCTTGAAGTATGTGTAATCATGATCCCTGAAAGCAGTTATTAGTACAATTTAGACTGATGAGCTATTAACACATGTCAATGGAGATGATTACTGAGATGCACATTTCCTCACCACCTGCTGCATTTGATTATCACAGACAGAAAGGCGGAAACGCCATCCCGAACTTCGAATCAAAATCTCAATTTGAAAACTTCTCAAACAGGTACAGTATGTATGACAGTTTGATAAAGCCAATACACTCCACGCGCTGTCTAAACAGTTTTCATTACTTGAGGAGAAGTTTGCGATTTTCTCTGATGAAGGAGCGGGAATAAAGGGTTTGAATTGGCTGCCATTGATGGAGACCATTGTAACATTTAATGAGGCCATTTTCTACACATCCTATCTTACTGCTGCAGCTGACTGATGAAGCGTCATGCATGAACAAGGTTGATTAACGGAGAGGAGTTGCATTCATAGCAAGCGCGTGATCACTAATGCGGGGCGACGTGAATTATTTGTTCAATTTCAGATTAAAAGTGCCCTCTATTATCAGAGATGATCATGAACCGAAAGACAGTGTGGGTGACAGAAGAAGTGGCGATAGGGTCACTTCAGGAATAGTGCAGGATAATAGAAAGAAAACAGCGCGCTGCAAATTACTCCTTAAAAGCACCCTTGTCTTCCCTGTGATGTACATGTGAGTAGAAGAGAGGACATCAGAGTGATGTTGAGAACTCAGAGGGGACTGGGGTGTTGGCACATAATATAAGAAATGGGTGTGAGAGTGCTCCATTTTAAGGCATGATAGATAATGGCATTGCAATCAACTTTCCATCACTATAGCTCTGCCTCTTACCTGTTCCATTACATTGCACTCATATGCTCTGTGAAGAATGCCCTTTTGGTTTTTATGGGTGTCATATGCTGTTTATGCATTCTGAAAACATCTCCACAAAGCAGTTAACACACAAAAGAAAACACATGATCTGAGGCAAAAAGTGGATTTTTTTTTTATTTTTCTTCTTGATTTTCTTGTCTTTTTATTTATCATAATATAATATAATATAAACATCAATAAGTATCATTGATCTAAAAATGCATACACTAAATATGCACCAAAAAAAAAATGTATATAACAATCCACACTAAACTTCTTTTTTTTTTTTTGTGGCAGAACCTTTTGCAACATTCTGCAATAATGAGATAATTCTGAGTACTGTCTTATAACAAGCTGTCTTTATGTCAAGTCAGGCTCCATTCATTTGGCAGGGAGTGTGTTTTTTTGATTGGTCTTTTTGCACATTGCTCTAAGCATCATAAGTCTGCCAAACCAATGACCAGCTGACCATTACGAGGATGATGCCATGTTGTTGGACAAGAATGCTTGAAATGCTGGAAAATCGACAATGTTTTCCTTCTGAAATCCGTGAAGGGCTCTAGTGTGACTCCACACTGTGAAACTTGTTAAAGTAGAGTCAAGTTATGCACCAAATTTCATGCTATTGCTCACACTATTTATCTTTAACAATGTTCAACAGTCAAAAGGGTCCAAATAAAACTTTTTCTCATATTTTCCTGTAACAATTTTTACAATTCAGTAACAATTATTGAATACTGTATTATCAGTATGTTGAAATGTGCTTTCCGGTTTAAACCCAGAGTTCTCAATGTTGCAATAAATTAATAGAGACACTGTCAAGAAATTAGTATTAGTATCTTGCAGTCACATTTACATGATGGCATAGCATTGTCAGCTTTTGACAGCAGCTCTAGAAATAAAGACGTACATAAGGTTACTGTTGATAAGAAATTAGATTTGCAGCAGGTTATCATATTTAATGATAACCTCAGACAATATGAGCCCCAATCTGACAAAGACTAATGTGCAAATAGCAGTGCCAAAATAAGTTATAAGTGGTGAAGGAACATTACACTTTGTAGTTAATTGAGTTGACTCAGTCTTACTGCTAGAAATGGCTCAGGTGCTGGATAACATCCATGTTATTGCTCTGTGTGTGTGTGTGTGTGCATTGGCTCTCTGGTTCTCTTCCACAGCATGTCTCTATCCTGTCTTCCTTCTTTCACCCCAACCGGTCACAGCAGATGGCCGCCCCTCCCTGAGCCTGGTTCTGCCGGAGGTTTCTTCCTGTTAAAAGCGAGTTTTTCCTTCCCACTGTCACCAAAGTGCTTTCTCATAGGGGGGAGTCATATGATTGATGGGTTATTTGCTGTATGTATTATTGTAGCGTCTAACTTACAATGTAAAGCACCTTGAGGCAACTGTTGTTGTGATTTGACGCTATATAAATAAAATTGAATTGAACTGTAAAAGATACCGCATATCAGAGTGTAATGTAATGTAAGAGATGCTTAGACGTCTTTGAATTACTGTAAAAATATATCAGTATAGTGTATTATTGTCTTTTTGCTATTGTTAATAACACACAGTAATTTCTTTTGTGTAAGTGCAGGTTCTCTGAAAAAAAAAATCAAATGTTTGAAAACACATACATGCAGTTAAGTCCTAATCATAATTGCTGCAAGTCCTGTGGTAATCATGGTAATATTAGGGTTGTTAAATAGTCACAAACTGTGCATATTTAATTACACAGCGATTTATACATGTACAGCGATCCCCATTTGTGTGTAGTACAGCATGATCAGGGGATCTCCAACATAGTCAAATCTGTAAACGTGTCTTCAAATTGAACAATAGATTTAAAAATTTTTTTTTTTTTTTTACTGCAAATAACTTTGCATCATTTTAAGTGATCAGCATGATAAGAAACAGGATGCAAACAACTCTGTGGGGGGTGAACGTGATGATGATGGTGCTGGACTTGTCTGAGAAGGAGACTGCTGGGCCATTGATCTACCACAACACATCACTCCAGCTCCATTTACACAACCAATCACATCCCCTGCTGATTGATGTGTGGATAATTGAGCTGTCACTAGGGTTTCCATGTTTCTCCTCTAGTTTGCTCCTGACTTTAGGAATTGTATTGTATTTTACTTTAAGTCCATTTACAACAAAGGACATCATGACGTGTATGTATGTCAATATTCTGCCAGATGCCTGTCAGGGAGACAGAGAGACGCTAACTCCTGCATCAAGCATGATAGACTACTAGCCTGTCCAGGCTAATTAACCTCAGGGGCCAGGACTCCTGCAACCCAGCATGGTCAGTCTGTTTGGCAGCTGCTTATCTTGATCTTATCACCACACTTTACTGAACATTGTCCTTTAGCTCAGACACTTAAAAACAAAGCAGATACATTTTGTTAATTGGTAAAGTTGGGGCCAAATATAAATAATAAAAATACAATTTTGACTGGTGAAAAATTGAAGAAAAAAAAAGATGATGATGGTCAGTAAGTTTTCATTTGGGTAAGTTTTCTGTCAGTTCATTCCATATAACATGTGTAATAAAGCACAAAGATTTTTGTCATTATTGTAAGTTAGTAACGAAAATGAGTTCTCATATTTTACTAATTCAATATAACTGTAAGAACTAAGTAGAATTCAAGAAAGCATACACTACGTGCTAAATATTACAAAGTCATGAGTAAATTTGTATAATAAATGTATGTACATCTTATTAAAGTTGTGCAAACATTTACTTTTGGAAACAAATGAAAATTGAGAACGGGAAGGCTTTTCTCTTTCTTTTTATTTGGGCTTGCCACACTACTAACACACGTCTCTCTGCAGCTACTCTGTTCAGTGAATGAACGTGGCGAGAGAGTAGTAGCAAACATGAACGAGCACATGCTCAGTGTTGTTCTTGTGGTTTGTCATGCAGAGGCTGTGCACACTAAAAGAGGGGAAAAACAGGAAGGTCTATCTGAGTGATCATTTCGGTCAAAATCGCAGCATAACTGTTTCAATTATTTTATGCACTGGGTAATTATCCTATAACTAATAAATAAATAAGATTAAAAAAAATCAAGATCTTTAAACATGTATCTCTTTAATTAAACTGAAAGGCAGCTGTCCTTCAGCACCCTGCTCTTTTCCTTTAGAGCACTGGCTTTTATATTCACTGATCATTTTTTATCATTCAGAGGACGTTTTAGTGGTTTTGCTGATGTTGTGTTTTGTGTGTGGACCTAGCCATCTGGTAAACCTGCCTCTTCTCTTTTTGTCCTCAGGTAGAGCCCTATGTGAGATTGGACTTTTATTCTTTCACAGCGACAACCATTTTTACTGATTTTGTGTGTGTGTGTGTACTTTGCTCTATCTTCATTATGTAGTTCAACCTTGAGTTTTCATGCCAGCTTTGTATTGTTTTTACAATCTATTTTTAGCCCCTTAACCCTTTAACACTCACCTGTCAAATGAAAATGTTGCTTCAGTACTTTGACTGAATGGCATGAGCCCATTCAGCACCAAATGACACATTGTTCTCAAAGCAGAAAGCCTGTGTGTAAGCTTTTTTTTTAAGATAGCAAAACCACAGCAACAGCTTCTTACTTTAGAGCAAGAATGCATACGCAGCAAAATGGTACTTTCTTACCTCTTTTGTTGTCTGTACTTATTGAATCAATATGTGCTGCACACCATTTTCACTGCTAGAACAATTCTTTTAAGCTATTACTCTTACTCTCTCTAAGCTACTACCTTTTTTTGAAGGAAAGAAAGAAAAATGCATTTAATGTTCTAGACTTGAGACCCCCTGATTCCTTTTGCTGAGTTATAGCATTTTGAATTGTTTCCTTTTCAAAATGTAATTAATGTAACGTTTCATCAAAACCCGCATTTGATGTTCTTTTAGTGCATTTTTTAAGATTAAATAAACAGAGACATCACAAACATGTATTCAGTCGTATAAATATTGTGATTATTATGTAAATATGTAGACTTGCTAAGATGGCATGCCAAACACTTCAAACAAAATGAAAGTACAACAAAGAAAGTACAACAAGTAAAACAGAAAATCAAATGAATTTCTTATTTATGCTTTGTTCCGATGACAGCTAGGCCAGATGGGTGTTTACAAGTGTTTAGGGGAATTTTTCCCATCTAGTCCTGTCACAGTGATAATGAAAGTGGGTTTTTCTCTGTACTCTGAGTGGTGACACTTTGCAGAGCACATTAGCACATGAGAACCTCCTATGGTTTCTTTCTGCCTGTGAATGGCCGAGCAGCAGGTTAACGATGCCCACGAGGCTGCTGCCAGAGTATTAATAATTAAAGAGGTTCGGCATCTCTTTTTTTGCATTGTTCCCTCTCATGATGGCCGTAAGCTACTTGATTATCCTTTTCAGCGCCTTCTCTGCAAGATTATCATCTGATGCCCACTGATGCCATGGCCATCAACTAAAAACTGGCTTTCCAGCAAAATGCATCATTGCTCTCAGGCAATGACAGCTTCATCAGAAAATTTAGCCATGCACTGTGATAGCTGGTGATAATGCTTCAACGCAGCAGGCTACATACACCATCTTCTCCTTCCCACAGTTGACTAGCGGACCTGCTTTTTACAGCCTTTCTTAAATATTAATGTCATTATTTTCATTTACATATTATAAAAAATTCATACAAACCGTAGATGAAGTGGTACATTGGTGGTACACTGATACATTGATTACTAATATGACTTCAGACTGTGTTGTATGTTGCATGTTTCTTACAGAAAAATAACTTAGAGCTATATAGGTACGCAGGACATTAAGTGTGTTCATCAATCGGACTGGAAAGCTTGACCTAAAAATGTTTGGAGGAGTTGTCTTCATGGGGACAGTGGAACACTGGAGGAGCTCTTTATCCTCTTGAGGATATTCAAGTGTGCTCGTGAGATTTACCACCCAGACTAGGAGAAGTCGTTCAACCATGTCCCTCAGTGTAGTGAAAGCTGCTTCAGACGTATGAGGTATCTGGCCATAGCTACAAAGAACCCGATCTCTGGATAACCATTGTGAGATCTTGCTTCCCAGTGGGTGTTGGACTCCACCAGTGCTGCTTTTCATCATCAATTCTGTTTGTAATTTTTGTGGACATCATTTGTGGAAGTTTCCACTTTTCCACTTTGATGGCATCAGAATCTCATGTCTGCTTTCTTTCGATGATGTAGTTCTGTTGCCTTCATCGGGTAGTGGCCTCCTGCTCACACTGGAATGGTTCACAGTTAAGTGTGACGTGGAATTAGCACTTCCAAGCCTGAGGCCTGGGTTCTCAGTTGGAACAGGGTGGCGTGCCCACTCCAGGTCAGGGAGTTGTCCCCTTGGACTCTCTGAGAGGTGACTACCTCTTAGAGATGGGGTGAGGAGTTTAGTCATTTGGGAAGGGCTCAGAGTAGAACCACTACCCCTCCACATTGAAAGGAACATAATATGCATCCTGGGTGAGGTGTTCCAGGCATGTGCAGCTGGGAGAATGTCCCAGGGAAGACCCAGGACCCAGAGATTATTTTTCCCCTTGGATAGGCTGAAGCAAATGGAGAAAAAGGCCTGGGCTTCTCTGGTTAGGCTGCTGACCCCACAACCTGGCTCCCAGGTAACTGATGGATGGATGAATAGACTACATGTCACTTCTTTGTTTTTCTGATGAAAAAGATGAAGTTAAGAGGAAGTCAAACAAAAGTGGTCAGGCGAGAAAGAATCAGTTCAAATGCAAATATGAAGGGGCCTGAGTGCGTTATTGAAATGCTGCATGTGGAGATTGAAACTTGACAATAAAGCACACAGAAGCTCTCAGGAAGTGCACATCGAATAACAAACTAATCATCTTTAGTTCGATCTTTATCTGTATCTCACAGAAGTCCTGCAATCATCAATAAAGCAAATTGCTCTTCAAATCTGATTGCCACTGTTGTGTTTTGGATTTTATTTCATATGTCTCACTGACTCTGTATATCTCCTGCACGTCTTTGTCAGTGGTTTGTTTATATGTGTTTTCTGTCTGGCTTTTAATTATTTCATACTTAAAAATATCTTACCTTGCTTCTCTCCAGTGTTGTCTTCTATTTTTATCTTGTTTCCCACCTTTGAGATTGTCTTGCCTGCTGTAATTGTTTCCACCTGTTTCTTGTCATACAAGCAGCCCTGTGTGTATTTATATAGTTTTGTCTTTCCCTCAGTCTTTGTCACTCTGTTTACCCACCTGTTCACCTGCCTTGTATTTGTATTTCTCACCATATTTTATTTTCATGTTCCCCATGTCTGCTTAGGCTTTTTTGGATTTCTTTGTGTATACTCACTTGCACCTGCTTGTTAAACTTTGTGTGTGTGTGTGTGTGTGGGGGGGGGGGTTCTTACCAAACTTCTGTAAATCATTACCAACCTGCCACTGAGGCTTCCTTTATGTTTTTCAATCCACCAGTTTGCCTCGCATGTCCTGCATTTGAGAATATCAATACAGTTTAATAATTTAGTTAATCAGATGACAGATTGAGCTGAAATTTTAAAAACACATAACTTTAAAAGATTTAATTGCATGTAGAAACACTGTGCAGGACTGTAAACGTACACAGCAAATCAAAAAGCATAAAACTAAAGTTATGAATATAAATACTTAGATGCTGGTAATGATACTGTACAATCATTTCAAAGGCATTAAAAATAGTTTTCCAAAAGGCCACTAAAAGAGGCAGTATGCTTACAAAGTCCTAGATTTTGAGGACAAATATGATTGACTTCATCAATTATATGACATCAAATATCCATGATGTCTTTGAGCGTTGCTGTCACACTTACGGGAAGACTGATATGCATATTTCTATCCTTGCCAGATGTCCCTGAAGAGGAGGAAGTAAACCCCTTCATTATGTGTTGGCTTGACTTTGATTCATTAGGCATGTGGAGTTGCTTAAAATGTCACCCTTTGCTCTTCGTGTGCCCCTTTAAATTGAAAGCCTGAAATCCACTGCAGCTAGGGCTGTGGACAAGAAAAATAGTAGCGCATTGAAGGAGACATAGATAAGAATGATTTTGACATTTGTTTCAGTGGTTGTCCCATTTTAGCACGGATCAGTGTCTGGTGCACATCAATTTCACATGAGTTAGATCCAAAAGCAAACACAGCCAGAGGGGCCATGGCTGCCTGGTACTTGCATCTCTTGGAACGAGGTTTCTGGAAATCCAGTACCAGAGAACGAGCAAACAACATATGCTTAGCAGCTAACCTGTGTCTCTTAATTGTATAATCTCTGCTGCATCAACAGGCTTTTGCTAGTGCAACATATGTTATATGGGTCTTCTAACAGCAGGTATATGTTGGAAATTTTTGCTCTAAAAGCACCGAAAATAATGAAATCCTCTGTGGTGCATTCAAACAAACAACAGACCAACAATAAGAGTCCTCTGGGGGCCATATGTGTTACTTGGTTTTTATTTCCTCATATGCAGTCTAAAGTTAAACGGATCTGCTTGAGACAATTATTGGAATAAATCAAAGGCAAGGATCTCTTTATATATTTATAAGCTTTCAGCTACACTGTTACTCTTATTGACATTGCTTGTATTGGTTGTGTTAATCTTTATTGAAGAATGTCTCAAAA
>VURO01005452.1:1155-26034 GCA_015108175.1 Pelvicachromis taeniatus
CCTCCTTTCCCATCGAAAAAAAAAAAAAAAAAAAAAACAGTTGAAATTTTGATTTATTTTGTAGTTCACTAATATGTGTTTGTGTGTGCATGTGTGGTCTTGTGTGTGGTTTTTGCTGGGTGTTGTTTGGCAGCTGTTAGCAGATGAAAGGGATTCAGGGGACTTGGCACTGCACTTGTTGTGAGTAAATGTGGAAAGACGTGTGTGTGTGTGTGTCTCACCATAACATAGTGTCTCTGGATTTCAGTCTTCTCTGTAGCCAGTTTCTCACACTCCAGTTTCAAACTGCAACACAGAGAAGAATGGGAACAATATAGGTTGGCCGTTTTGATTTGTATCACACTCCAAAATAGAAAAAACACAGTGTAATTAGCAACATGACAACAAATTAATCCCTACTCATTCTCTGCCCCCCAACCCTCCTGTTTCCATCATTCACTGGGGAGGAGGGAGCAGGGTGACCGGGGTGCTGACAGCCCATTATCACCTCAGAGCAGAGCAGAAATAGACAAAGTCACGCTCGGGGCCTGAAATTCAGCCAAGACTGCAGGCAGGAAGGCACATCCGAGGTGTCTCTCCCTCGTTCTCTTTTCTCTTCTCCTTTTCATTCTATCCATGTGCCATCCATTCATCCTCATTTTGTTGCTTTCCCATTTACCAGCCAGCCAGTCTGTCTTTGAATCTGACCGTCCCCTGCTTCACTTTGAACTGCAAACTTTGCCAAGTTTGACTGAAGTTGAAGTTTCTGTTTCAAGTTTGACTGTTCTGTTTCACTTGTCTGTGCTCATGTTCGGGACATGACCTGTGTCTGTATGTGAGCGTTTCAGGATGCTAGTTACTCCAAGGCCTGGCGTGGAGTCTAAGGCAGTCAAACACAAAAATGTATCTGAGGTGATAGCAGCCAAACACATCTCCCATGTGTCCTATATTTCTGCCTGTCCTCTTCATCTCTCCTCACACCTAAACTGGTCCCTGATGTCTCCTAAATGTGGATAATGTTTGTCGCTAGACTTGCAAGCAAACACACACACACACACACACACACACACACACACACACACACACACACACACACACACACACACACACACACACACACGTGTGTATTTATATCCTTGTGGGGACATCTCATTGACATAATGCTTTCCCTAGCCGGTTACCCTAACCCTAACCATCAAAAATGAATGGCTAACCCTGACCCTTACACTAAACCTAACCATAACCTAATTGTAACCCTGACACTTAAACCACATTTTGAGTCTCAAAAATGGCTTCAAACTCGTGGGGATAAACTTCCAATTTTTGGTCCCCACGAGTATAGTAAACTTCCAATTTTTGGTCCCCATGAAGATGTTAATACCCATACACACACACACACACACACACACCATTTCTAAATGCGCTCGGGTCCGAGCAAACAAACACCTCTCTTGTTACCTATGCAGCACTCTCTTCGTCTTCTGCACACAGAAATACAGTAACCCCCGCCCCAACACCCACACCCCCTCCCTCCAAAGAGAGCTAGTACATTTTGGGCCCGAGGCAGTTTACGCCAACTTGTTTGCGGGCAGCAGATAGATTGATTGGGGGGGTTGTGGTGAGGTGGGACATTAAAGGTGGGTGCTGCAGGAAAGAGTGTGCGGAGGTGGTGTTGGTGGTGATGGGGGGGTCGTTTGGCGGAGGAAAATTAGAATATGATTAATACCGCAACATTACCCCTAGCCGCAACAGGTAATAACAGCCCCATCCGCTCCCTTTCTCCAGTGCGGCGTGCACACACACACATAATTGACTCATTTATCATTGCCAGTCAGTTGAGGAGAAGAGGGACGAGGGAGGAGATGGAGAGAAGCAGGACGCAGAGTGAGAGAGGAAGGTGGTGGTGGCGGAGGAGGGAGGGTAGTGAGGATTAACCTCACCGCCCCCACCCCGCCACCGCCACCCTATAGATTTTATTACACTGGAATTGCCTCTCGGCAGAAGTCACTCACAGCTGGGCTGGGAACTAATGCAACTGTGTGTGTGTGTGTGTGTGTGTGTGTGTGTGTGTGTGTGTGTGTGTGTGTGTGTGTGTGTGTGTGTGTGTGTGTGTGTGTTTGCATGGCTTCCAACGTGTTAATCATGATAAACTGGGGATATGCTTACAGGATAGCTGTGACGACAAACACACACACACACACACACGCACAATACAGAAAATGTCCACCAGCTCAGAGCTAAAGGGTGATTCTACATCAGTGAAATCAAAAGCAGCACGGTGATTATCTTTGAATCCATGACCTTAAAGTGCAATATTTGTCTATATAACTTAAAATACAACACAATCATACCCATGAAACAACGGCCACAATGCAACGATTTCACAATTTTCAAAAAAATTTACACAATCGCAATTTTCCAAAGTCACGAAAGAAAAACTAAAAGGGAAAAAAAAAAGAGGGAATGTCATGTGAAGTCGTTTATGAGTGGTCTGATTTGCATTTCCCCTGCGCAGTTACCCATTTCTCCTGAGTGTTTCTTCTGAAAAGCACAAAAAGAAAAGAAAAAAATGACAATGAAATAACGATAATAAACAAAAACGACTCACTTTTTAACCAATTATCATCAACACATTGGTATGTATTGTTTTCCATTTTCTTTTGCTTCGTTTAATCAAGCTAATCTGACTGTTAGGCAAATCATTTCAACTCTCCGCAAACAGATCATGTCCATCAGAACGTGTGCTTCCTTACTTATTTTATTGAATTCACAGAAGCAGGAAGGGGTTTTTCTTTCAGGTGCCTGAAAATTACAGTTGACAACTAAAAGAAAAAAATCGCCACATTCGCTAAATCAGCAAATGAGCAACAGTTAGTCATCCTATAAACCACTAAAGTGCAACCACCTCCATATCCCTGATCTACGAAATAATAAAAGATTTAAAAATTACAAATATCTATGCAGCCATACAGTCTTGCAATGCTGCTGAGCAATTTATGGAGTGTTGTGCCAAAAACAAGCGTATGCACATATACACGCCTACACCCAAACAGTGTGCAGATGGACAGCTCTTGTGCTTACAAGAAAGACCCCAAGGTCGTACTCAGAAAGCAATAACCATTCCCCAGAAAATGGACTTCAAGGATTGGAATTACTGTGCGAGTGTGTGTTGTCATGATGGGACTGTGGGAGCATAAAAGAGTTGCAGGGGGAGAAGAAAATGAGGGAGAGAGGGGAGGAGAGCGGTGAGCAGGAAGTAGGTATTTCATGTCGAAATGATTGCCTGTAATAATTAGTCTTTGGCTCAGCACCATTTACTGCGAGGGAGGGAGAGAAGGTTTCCGAGGACGGAGAGAAAGGCACAGCGACGCGCAGAGAAACCAAGATTGAGCGAGCGAACAAGAGAAAGAAGCAAGAAGAAAAAAGAAACGGTGTGTGTGTGTGTGTGTGCGCGCACACGTGTGTGCCTGTGTGGCATGGTGGGCTCGGTTCCTCCAATTTTTCACTGGCGGTGACAGGAGATAAGATGATCAGCCGAATGCGCTACAAATCTGCAGCCTGCCAGCCTTCAGACAGCTCTGTCAGTGCTGCTCTGCTTCTGAGCACACACACACACACACACACACACACACACACACACACACACACACACACACACACACACACACACACACACAGGGGAACACGCAAACTAACCACATAAAGCATGTGAGAAAATGGGTATGTGTGCGAGAACACACTAAACCAGCATATTAACCGAATACACTGCATGTATGCAGGCGCACCGAAACATAACGTACACGTGAGCACAGACTGTACATACACCCACACACACAGACGCACACGTAGCTGCTAAATAAACACAGCGAGGAACACACACACACTCTAATGAGAGCCTTCAGACAGTAAAGCATCTAATTCTGCACTTAGAGTAGAAATGTGCCGGCTGCCTTTTAAGTCCCCGTGTTTTAAAGATGGGTTTGTGGGTATTGTAAAAATGTCAACGCTTTCCTCTCTAGCATTTGTTTTTCTGAACAATACTTTTCCTTTATTGATTTTTTTATGCTAAAGGAACAACGGTATTTTCATATTTTTCCTCAATAAACACGCTTGTCCATTGCTCTTGGTTACTCGAGGATTTTTTTTTTCCCAGCTAAGGGAACAAGAGGAGCATTTTATTTTTCATGAGTGATCAGATTTGCAGAAACAGGATCTCTGTAAGCTAGTTGATAAATGGCGGTAGTAATTGTCAAATCATTTGTTCTTTTTCCTGTGATAACAGATTTTCTGTGTTTTCTACACACATTGGGCAAGTGTTAAGTTAAAGACCATCAAAATATTGACAAAAATAATTTCCTGCTTCCACAAGTCAGTTATAGGTGTGGTCGAAAAATCGTCTCCCAGAGGAGAAGAGAGGAACATGTGAAATAAGGCAGGACTCGATTTATTTACCGTATAAAGCTTTTAACACATTATATATATGACATTTAAATCCATTTACATTCAGAAAAGTGTAATGACTGAGGAGTTATTCAATCATTATATTTTTTTGAAAAATTGCAAACATTAGCTGGTGCCACGTTCACAGATTAATTTCCTAACAAATATAAGTAAATACTGTAGGGGTTTGGAAAAACAACCAACAACAACATTTGAGATTTTAAGCACTTTTGAACATTTCAATGATGATGTTTCAATCGTAACAAAGTCTGTTTGTCAACTGACCCCCGTTGACAAACAGATTTGTTTGTCAATGGCAGAGAACTTTTGTCTGTTACTTTAAATTTTTGTCCCCATTATTTCTTCTTGCAAATCACAGGGTAAACCCAGAGTTCAGAGTGATATGAAATGAAGAGAAGAAACATCAATTCAGATCACAAAGTGCTGCAGAAATGCAGAATATTAAACTCGCAGTCCCAGCTTTAAATATAGATGCATATGCACACATGCGCGCGCGCACACACACACACAGAGATGGGAGCAACTGCACCAGTGTAGTGCCTTTACAGTGTCAGGACCATTTAGCCTGCCAGCCTCCAGGTATGTGACTGTTCACTTTACATCTCATTAACTATTGATCAACCTTTCCTCTCTGCTCTGCCACAAAAACCTCCAGCCTCCATCCCAGTCTCTGTCTTCAAATACACACACTGTCTCTGAAACACACAAACATACATACCAGGGACCCACCCAACTTGCCTCTTTCATCATCTCTCAAGGGCGAGTACAAGAGCAAACACACACACACACATGCACACACACACACATGTGCCAGGAACTTGTCACACAATCAGAAGCCAACTGTTACCCTCTATCCTGCTAGGCTTACTGTAAAGGCTTGTCTTTTATAACTGTTTCTAACAAATGCACACACAACCACACACCGAATTAAAAGGGGAGAGGTTGCATCACACAAACCAGCCCACAAAAAAGAAGAAGAAGAGAAAAAAAAAGAATCACATTAAGAAACCACAAACCCTCAGCCTGCCCTAAAGCAAATATAATTTTATCATTTGGTGAATGACAGTTAAACACAGGATACCCGTTTTATCCAATTATAACTGTAAACACGCACAAACACAACCTATCTATTTACATGCGCCATAAAGACGTATTCATTTCAGGCCCACACGTGGTGCTGACAGTATATGTAAGTCGTCTTAGCCTTACAGTATTCGGTACAGATGCAGTAATTCTGACATTCTTGGCCGATACCAACATCTATGGCGTTTTTATGCTCTTTGTTATTTTTCTGCCTTTTGTGCCAGTAAGCAAAAAAAAAATAAAAAAATAACCCCAAAACAAACAAACAAATAAATAAATACAAATTTAAAAAAATAATAATAATTATGGCTCATCTTTGAAAATCTACCAAGCCAAAAACCAATGCAGCACAAAAGTAAACACAGACCACTGCCATTGCTAAATGTCATCGTATTTGCAGATTGACTGATGCCAGTAAACGCATCACCACATCAGTGCAACTCGACCTTCTGGTAAAGAGCCAACAGGCGTAGTTACATACTTGTTACAGCAAAAGCTTCTAAAGAAATCAAATATGCTTTATTTGGTGTTCATGCAGCACTGTATAATATATTGCCTAACAGAGGTATGCAAATGAAAGAGTTGCTTAATTAGTGCTAATTAATTTTTTTCAACTCATCATTTGAGCCTATTAACATAAACGAAACAGTGAATAGATTTCGGTCTGAGGACTGTCTCCATATGTCTTATCTCTGGGTTATGAACTGTTGTCCAAACAACAATTCATAACCCAGAGATAATTTGTTGGCTAAAGACAGTTTTTGAAGTTTTACCTCTCCGCTCCACCTCAGTGGATCTTAAATCAAACAATCAATATGCGACTGAAGTGCAGAATTTCAGCTTCAGTTCAAAGGGTTAAGATGAATCCTTTGAGATGCTCTGTTGCTGCTTGTTTGTGGGTCTCTCTGCATTCAGTTTTTTTATTTGATAAGTGAAAAGCTGCTCGATGAGGTTGAGATCCAGCGACTGACTTTGCTATTTGATATTGAAGAATATTCTGTTTCTTTGCTTTGAGAGAACCGTGGGCTGCTCTGTCAGCATGCTTTGGGTCATTATCCGTTTGCACTGTAAAGCGTTGTCCGATCAGTCTTCGCAGCATTTGGCTGAATCTGAGCAGAGTGTATCCCTGTGCACTTCAGAATGCATCCTGCTACTTCTATCAGCAGTCACATCATCAATAAACACTAGTGACCCGTTTCGACTGGCAGCCATACATACCGATCGCGACTTGTTTGTCTTCTTCCCCATATTTTTTTCTGTTCCCATCATTCTGATTATAAAACAACAAGAAAACGAACCTCACATGGCCATGAAACTGCAACTGTCCAATCGCTTTTGAGCCTCTGAAAATGGGGCGCTGTGTATAAAAACGGCAACAGTTCTCCAACAGTTTATGCAAAATGATATAAAACCCCTCAAAATTAAAGCTGAAAGTCTGCACATCATGATTGGTCGGCTTTAAACTCCTGTGTGGTCATGTGCAGAGGCACAACTACAAAACCTTATTTTTATATAAGGTTCAATAATCAAATGATCGGGTGACTGTGAAATTATTAGGCGAAAGCGTGAGTGTATGTGCGTCAGTGTCGCTATGTCGTATTTGGGCAGAGATGAGTGGAGGGGCTCTTTAGTGATGAGTGGCAGCATATTAGTGGTGAGTGGAGAGTCTATCTTACTCTGCAGACCACACACGCACACAGAGTTACAATGCAAGCACGTCTGCAGTCACCAAGAACAACGTGTGTGTGCGTTTGTACAGAAAGAAAATTACAGTAATGAGAGCTCTGTGTCAGCAGCTCCTCCCGTCTCCCTTCAGCCTGCTGATTACAGCCTGTTTAGATAGTTAGCTCACACACAGGCGCGCGCACAAACACACACACACAAGCTGACCCAGCAATGACCCTCTAATTAATTAACTCTTCCCTTTCTTTAGATTGGTTAGAAATCTTTCTCACTCTCTTACAAACCACGTGCAGCACCTAAAAAAAAAATAAGGGACACATAAATTTAGAAACGCGCCCTTACCACCCACCCATCCATCTATCCGCCCGCCTGCACACACAATGCACAGTTACAGCTCATCAGCCCAAATCCCTTCCCACCATCTCTTTCCTGCCATCTAATCCAGCATCTATCAGAATTTGGCCACTTTCCCTGTGGCCAAAATACACAACTAAGCCTAGCTATTTCCAGACAACATCTATTTGTGTGCGAAGATAACTGGGGAGGTCCGTACATGTGTCTAAGCGTGTTAAGCATATGCATCAGATTGGGAGTCTGTCTGAATGGGTCAGTGTGTTTGTGTCTGTCTCTGTGGGCGTTCAGGTCATGTTTTCGCTGCAGGGTGAATAGCGTACAAGTGGATCTGATTACATGAAGGTGTAGCCTGCAATCAGAAGTGGTTCTGTGGTGCAACCTGTCTGCTGCTTGACTAAACAAGGCCACTGCTAATCATACTGATTGGCACTGTATGTGAACTCCGTTTTTTTTTTTTTTTTAAACTTGGGGGGGGGGGGGGGTGTAACCAAACCAAACAGCTTCCAAGAGTTACTCAATTGTGAGAGGGGCTTTATTGTGTCACTAAAGTATTACTTCTAATTTTACTGCACAACAGTGGTTTCATGGCCTCATAGTGGTATTTGGCTCAAGCGAGGCTGATTTTCGTGCACACTAACCCTAACCCTGATTCCAACATAACTATACATTGCACATTGAAGGTGGTAGGATTATTTTAAAGGTCTCTTGCATAAGACTGCATTAGATTTAGCTCGGCGCACCAAATAACTGCCTACTGAGATTAAGCCAAGTTCATCTTTAGTGTAATAAAATCAGAAAGCAATACATTGTTTTGCTTTACATATGTTACAATATAAAATTTGATTATAGAAGTTAAACACCAATTAGATCATTGTGATCTTGGCTTTATGCTTAAATTTGACTGACTCTTCATTCGACAATTAATTTGAAATAAAAGCTTTACTCCTAAAAGAGAAGGAAGCGGTATAGTTGTTTTTGTTTCTTAAACACAACACGAGCAGCAGCTCAAGTTTATTGCTGTTTGTACGCCAATTATGAGCGAGCCAAACCAGTCATTCCAATTAACAGATTCATACCCACCTGCCAGATTAAACATGCACCCGACAGATACGTGAGAAGATGTCTGATAACACAAGCTGTTCCACTTGCAGAAACTGTTGCTATTGTTCCAAGCCATGGTTACAGTATTAGTTTTCAGTTGTAGTCATATGCAGTGAATTAATCTGCTCTGATTCTTTGTGCTCTAAACATCCCGCAGGGCTGTTGGGAGAAACCTTGTAGGATGGTTAAACAATCTTTCCTGGAAACCTGAACTGAACCTGTTAAAACAGCACGCTGACTTATCGAAACTGGACGACGCAGATAGAAGCCCAATCCCGCTCTCAGTCGTGTTCTTAATCACATCATTAATTTATTGCTGATCCTGCTCAGTAGTTCTCAGTACCAGCACTTGCAAGAGGGCGATGCTCCAGGTGTTTTGTAACATGAGGTGTTATGCTAAGCTCCTGCCAGAGGAGTTCATCACCAAGAGATTCAGAGGTAACTTGTGTTCAGTGAATGACTGGATCTGTCTGCTCAAAAGGGTTAGAGTCGCAGGGACAATGCAAAAAAATGGGGGAGGGGGGCGCTTGTTACTGACAGCGATCACAAGGAGCTGACCTGCTTCATCCATGCAAACAAACATATCAAAACTATACCAAGGCTTAGACGTGGCCGGCATCATACCTGTAGCACTGCAATGAATAAGTGTGCAGATGTGACAAGACTGGTGGTGGTGAACAAAACAGACAGTGAAATAAGAACAAACCCAGACACACATGCAGGCAGTGGTGTGAACAGGGGTAACAGTAGCCGCAGGGGTTAGAGGGGCTGTGGACGGGGAGGGATGGGTGTACAAAAGAAGTTTGGAGTGGGGCAAAAAGGGAGGGAGAGGAGATTCTGGCCAGCTATATCAAAGCAGGATGAGAGGAGAAGAGTTGGGAGGCGGGAACGACCCTGTGAAGGTGTGCCAAGAGAACAGAGAGAGGGAGAGAGAAAAGAGGGAGAAGGCTGGGACTGCACAGCCAGCCCAAATCCCACATTCAAAGGCATTCTGGGCACATTCCTGCGCATCAAGCACACCATACAGTCAGGCAAAAAGAGTAGATGTCAAAACATCACATAGCATTATCTTGCATTATTTCAGGCAGATCAAGTGTGTTTGCATGTGTATGCGCGAGAGTGAGACAGGGCGAGAGAAACAATTCCAGTGTGTCGCCTGGGAGTAATGCTAATTCTACTACTTAGCCCTCTGCTTTTCACACAGATAGCAGCACGGATGTTGCTGTGATTCAGAGATGTAGTTCCTCTGGTAAAATAAATCACTGCAGTCTTTTAGTGACTGATAATCTTTAAACTCATATATTTAACACTAAGACAACACCTTTGCGTCACCATACTCCATCATTATTGACTAATATCTGAAGCAACCTGTCATCCCAAATGCAACTCTAATTTTTTTCTAAAGAAACGGCATCTCCTCAGTCAGACAGGAGACATTTTTAAGGTTTTCATCGCTGGTTCATTTAAACAAGCAGCAAATACTGTGAAGTTATAGTTAAGTTTTCTTATTATGGAGGCCATCTTTAAACTGTTCTTTGATAGAAAATGTTACAGCTGTTGCAGTGTTAAAATGTTATGTAGCTGTTGTCCATTCTAATGTGATATTTTTCAGAGAAGTGATCATGGTGCCACTCCGACACGAAGCTTTCACATGATGATTTCATTTTCGCTGTGAATGCCCAGGGCACTGGAAGCGAACAGCACTGTGCCATAAAAACGCCCAAACAGACTGCAACCAATACTGAAAACTGCTCCACACCCACCTGTGGTACTGGGTCTGAAGGAACTGAAACTCCTCCTTGATGCGGTCCAAAGTTTCTGGGTAGGTCAGTTTCAGTGACTGGGGCGTCCCCGAAGCTGCCGCTGCCGCCGCCGCTGCAGCTGCCACCACTGACGCAGAGGATCCCGGCGGTGCCTGTAGAGGTGCCTGAAAATACAAGAAATATTTATTAAAAAGACTGTTGGCTTGGCATTAAATTTCAAAATCGTGTCATTGCTGGTGTCCTTGAGGAATTTTCTACAGTGAATATTATCGAAAAAAAAACAAAGGAAGCAATAATTGTGAGCACCATATCTATTCTCATGTCTGTTAGGAACTGTTGAATGTAGAAATACTGTTATTGCCAGATGTGAGCGGGTCAGCAGAATAGGGCGGAGAGACACAAGAGCTCCTCAGCCAAATGAGCACACTTTGTTTAATTGCAAGTCTGGGTAGAAGAAAAAAGAAAGAAAGAAAGGGCAAAATAGAGCAGTGGGGGTGCAGAACGGGGGAGGAAAAGGACCCCATCGTGGCCAAAGACCCCTTCCAACCCCTGTGTATAGTCTCTCCTCTCTGCAGGATCCAGAGCAATTAGGAGACTACAACCATAGGGGTAATGCTGCAGGACAGGCAGACAAAAGGGGGCTAAGAGCAGGCCTAGGAGGGTGGTCGGGGCTGTCAGTCCATTTGTCTGTCTGTTTGGCTCTCTCACACAAGCAGACAGCCGGTTCACAAGCTGCATGATTGTCATCTAAGATGTTAATTTTTAGGTTCTAATGCTTACAAAATTATATCAAACTAAAGTGTAAGTACTAAAACTTATATTTGGTAGGCCACCGATTTGATCCTACACAGTGCTGTTTAATAGATACATTTAAAATCGGAAACAGCTGACAATATTTTGCCGTTTTATAAAATCAGGAATTGTATAGACAGACTTGGAATATTCAATTTCTTAAGCGTTTTCATCATATAATGCAGATTTCTTGTCAGATTTCTTCTCTCTTGAAAGAATAAACCCAAAATTTGGGTAGTGTTACAATTCCAGCCCAGGCAGATACAACGTGTCTACTAGTGCCACACACATTGTGTTTACCCTGCGGCATTATTTTCTCCTTTGAGGGTAGTAGAAGAGTGCAACTCATTTTTCTCTTATATGCATTCTTAACTGGTAGTCATGTAGCTTTGCTACGTTTTGTCTCGCTGCCTGGGGATTTGCTAAGAAGTACTCAAGTTCCCTGTGCAATGTGGAATATATATACTGAATGTAAAGGGAGAGAGCTCTGCTCACACGTATGCTCCCACCTGCATTCTGTCAAACCCATACATATAGCAGACTGTGTGTTTAAGTTAAACACATGCCGGCTTAAACATTTTTGCTAGATTCTATTTTTAACAATTTGCCTTCCATTTCCCATCCAGTTCTTCTGGAGACTACATTATATATGTTATCCTGTCTTTCAAGCCATCTGGCTGAAAACTTTCAATTTCTGAAAGTTTTGAATTTATATTAAACAACAAATAAAACCATGCTGAAGGGACTGGTGGTATAAAGTGGCTAGATAACCTAAAAAATAAACAAAAAACTAGATATCCTTAGTCAGTTCTACTCATGCGATGTAGTTTAATTACACCATACCAATTAAGACATCCCAGCGTGCCCAAAAATAATAAGCTGCCCACCTTGTCATCAAAATAACCTACAAGGTTATTTCACTGAGTGTAGGATTATGACGATTTTTAATTTGGTTTAAAAAAATAACCCCACGAATCCTGATGTTCTACAAATCAGCAGTGTCTGTGATGCATTAATGATGTATAATTAAAGGCTTAATTACAACATAGCTCAGCTACAATGCCGCGAAACAGTGTGTAAAAGATGTTAAATAAAAACGTGCGTGTCCACATGTGTGCAGACGCATGAAAGAAAGATACACCAAGAGAGGTTTGCCAGCAGGTGAAACATTATCTGAGGAAAGGAAATTAAATACCGAGGAAAGACGGGGAGTGCAAGGACAGAGAATAGAGATGAAATTGGGAGGAGAATTTAAAGGGGGAAAAAAGGTAAGACTGATGAAAAGTAAAAATGGACAGATAAGATGGATGAGACTATTTTTGGAAATACACAGAGAAGAGGTGAAGGAGGAAGAATTTTCTAAAAGGAGATTTAAATGGAGGAGAGGAGGGGAGGAGAAATGGAACAAGGAAAAGGAGAAAAGGGAAGAAATGGAAGGAAAAGAAAAATGGCTGATAGAAGAGGGGCTGTGGCCTCATTGTTCCTCTTTCTTTCTAACAAGCTGCTCTCAATCTGTCGGCCAGATCCCCCTCCTAGAGCACAGAAAGCCACACAAACATGTGCGTGCGCACACTCCGTTTTTCCCTTACACACTCAAACCCAGTATAACAAACACTCACCCCCACAAAACACACACATTTTGTCGGTCACACATACACACTCGCCACACTCTTCTGTTTAAACGCACACACTCTCCGCTCATTCTCACGCGCGCACACAGACGCGCGCGCATACAGAGAGCAATTACTCTTCACAAGAGGAAAAAAGAACACCAAGGCCATGGCCATTTTATAGGACAGTGGAAGGTGTAAGAAAGCGGGGACTATCCTTTTTATCGCTCTCTGTCCTCTTCTACGTCCCTTCAACATTTTCTGGACTTTAAAAAAAAATCCCCCCCATTTTATCTCATATTCATGTCTTCAGAGGACAGGTAAGAGGAGAGACTGTGCCTTCTTCAAACAGAGGCTTTTATCCCCCTAAAAAAGGAATCTACCACTTATGTACAACTCCAGTCTGTTTTTTTTTTGTTTTTTTGTTGCTGTTATTTTACACTGATGCACATCCAGATGTTGCCTGTGAAATACTAAAGCATCCATCCTATCACAGCATAGCATAACATCTTAACTCCTCTCCCACGAACCAGTGCTCTTAGCCTGTCCAAACCCCTGATCTGGCAAATAGCTGAGCAGGCTTAAAAGTGAGGGGTCAGACCATTAAGCTGACCTGGTAACCTCTGGGAATAGATCTATGCAGGGAGCCTCACCTGATAATCCCACGGTCAGTTATTCCCTCTCTCCTCTGCCGTGTCCCAGGCTTGAAAGCAAACAAGAGACATGCCGTCTGCCCTTGAACAAAGCTTACATAGGCTGAAAATCGCTGTTACACAATTACAGGCTCGATCTTTTTGCGTGTGATACAATTGTGAAGTCAGGTTCTGTAATACTGGGCAGGGATTGCAGGAGGTTGGATGGCAGGAAAGCTTATCTCTGATATGATCCGAGATCATCTGATTACTCAACTGTTCAGTTAAATCATTAGGAGACTGCTTACATTCTTGTGTAGACAGAAAAGTTAAAAGTAGAGGTCCAGGACCTCCATGAGAACAATGAGGAAAAAACATGCGACCCCATCAGATTAAATATATATGCAAACACATACAGACTGAAAAGCCTAGTTCAGTTTCACTTGTTTCTTTCCAAAGGAAGAGGGCACAAGTCATCCCTAAAGACAGAAATGATTTAACATCAAACACTGCATCCAAAATCCAACAATGCAGCCCGACAATGCAAAGACAAGCAAAATTATAAACGAACACTTGCGTATGAATAAAGGAGAATAACACAAACTAAGCACCCATTAAAAATCTGGATGTGAAGGGACCGTTACCAGTGTGGTGTTTTCTGAATTATATCATTCCTGTTTTTATTTGAGTTACCTCAAATTGCACCACGAGCAGCAAACCACTATGACCTCACATCCTTGCTCGAACCCCCACGCTCTCAAACAAACATGTGCAATCAGACTCACAGATGAGACAACACACCCACACATGACCATTATAAACATTAAGTTTTCCACAAGTATTTACAAGCACATATGCACTTCATTGCATTCACACATGACTGCAGCTCCAACGTCAGTATTAACGGAAACCTGCAAGATGTGTCTCCGTCCTCGCTGCTCACACTGACCTACAGCGATACAAAAATCGCAAATGGAGCAAAAATGGGGCCATCGCTGGCATGAGGTAGTCGCGTCCACTCTGAAGAATGCTTTTCGGTGTCTTCTTTATAAGGATGCAGGTAATTAGGGAAGGAAGAGATTTCTCGTGGACAAAAACGATAACTTTGTTTTTTGTTGTTGTTGTAGTCTTCACCACTAAAAAAAATGTGTTTTTCCATATGCACAATCCAAGAAAGAAAAAATAAAAGATTTGAATTCCACATTGCAAATCCTGAATAGTGCCTTTGTAAAAGTATGCCACCACCTTCATTGCGTGTTAGCGCGATTACGTTTTCCAATCAGAAGTACGACTCTGGTTTGCAAAAGATGCTGTAGATGTAAACAAAACAGAAAGAATGGATTTGTAAATCAATTTCAATTCAATTTTATTTATATAGCGCCAAATTACATCAACATCAAGGCGCTTTACATTAGGTATACTAAGGTAGACCTTACTATAATACATGCAGAGAAAAACCCAACAATCATATGACCTCCTATGAGCAAGCACTTTGGCCACAGTGGGAAGGAAAAACTCCCTTTTAACAGGAAGAAACCTCCGGCACAACCAGGCTCAGGGAGGGCCGGCCATCTGCTGCAACCGGTTGGGGTGAAAGAAGGAAGACAGGATAGAGACATGCTGTGGAAGAGAGCCAGAGATTAATAGCAAGTATGATTGAATGCAGAGAGATCTATTAACACATGTGTTAAATCATTTAAACACTTTCTTTAAAACTTCATCATTTTATCATATTTGAAAATTATGTGCTGATTTGAAAATTTTATGCCAGCAACACGAATCAAAAAGTTTAGAATGTGGCGAGTTTGTGCAAAGTGGTGTGTGGCCTAGTTTTTTTTTTTTTTAAGCTTTTGTCATATTTTTTTCGCTTCATAATGTGCCAAATGATTTCTGTGGGTGGCAGATCTGGGCTGCAGGTAAACCAATTTAGCACTCTGACTCATACTTTAGAGCTACGGTGTTGTAATAGAGGCAAAACGTGATCTGGCATCATCTTGGCGAAATAGAAAAGGCCGTTCCTTCTTTGGTTTGTTTTTTTACCTAAACCTGTGGGTGCAGCTCCAAATTGTGTTTTCAGGAGTTGTGTTTTCCCTGAGACCATGCGCTGACTTCTGTTACAGAATCATAATGCAGTGCCGTCTGAAGGCCAATAAAAATCAGTCTTCAGCCTTGCATACAGAGATTATTCCAGATACGGTTTCAGATTTAAACCCAAATTCTTTGAAACTTTATGCTGAGCAACTTAACACCATCCCCTTCCTAATAAAGCCATAACCTTTAACTCCCCATGCTTGATTTTTTTAACATGGCAAAAAATTCAAAAAAGATGCTATATTTCATACAAAGTCCCATTTTAAACATTTCAATCTGTATTTTGTTACATTTTACATGGTACCCAGGCTCTTCTGGGTAGTGGGTTGGAAACCCACTACCCAGAAGTCTCCACTAGCTGAGACTTACTGAAACATCATAAGTAAGAAAGAAAGCATATGGCAATATTCTGACTTAATGCCACTAGAAAAAAAGTCAGGAGGTCAGGAAAATGAACAGCGGTGTAACAATCTATTAAAAAAATGTGTTTCCACAAATAAAACATATAGACGGGAATATAATAACAGTCAGCAGGATTCACTGCTGGGGAGGCATAAATGTCAACCAAATTTCACTTTCATCCAGCTTAATGAGACATTTCAGGCTGGACCGACACCAAGTGGTCGACCAACCGACTGATCCCTCGAGCCATTCTACTTGCATGACTGGAAAAAAAAAAACCCTTGCCAAATATATGTTTAATTGTTTCATCGAATGTCGATCCCTCCGTCTGTCTCCTACAACTGGGAAAATAATTTACTGCTGCCTCCCCTCATATAGCTCATTAGTCAGGCTACTAATTACACCGCTTACCCACAGAGTCGATCAGAGTAAACACCCACCAAGCTCTCTCTTGTTCTGTCTCATCTGAATACCACCAAGGACGCAATGACAATAGGTCTAACCCAGAACAGCATGTCCGAATGCGTATCTGTGTGTCGCCACCCCCACACCTACTCATCTCTGAGGGCCGTGAAACATGTCGATATCCCCTTCTCTCTCAATAGCTTAAAGCCTCTTATATGAAATTATTCAGACATGACTGTCAACATTTGACAGTCATCTGCATTGTTAAAACAGCATGTAGTGTGGAAGAGGAGTTGCCCCCACACCTCTGCCCCCCCCGCCACCTACCATCGAGTAGGTGCTGGAGAAACCTGCTGGTAATCTCTCAATGATTTCTCTTCTTACAGGGGAGGGGTTGCCAGGCACCTGTTTCATTAGTCCCACACATCTTTCTTTCTCAGTTTTCTTCTCTCCCACCACCACAAGCACCCCCCCACAACCACCTCCTCATTCCCGTCTCCTTCCTCCCGCAAGCCTCGTTATTCAAATTTCCCTGCTGTCAGCCCACATTAGCAAAGCGCCACAGTTTGCCTGTCAGCTGGCTTAATTGCTGGAGGTGCCTTCTTTTATTAGGTAACCCCCTCAGCTCGTTTGTTCCTTCCGCCGAGACACATCGCCACAACAGCTTGTATAAACCTGAAATCCCTTCAGCCTCTTTTCCTTCATTTTACTCTACCTTTTCTTTCTCTCTCTAATCGCTGGCTGAGCAAAGCAGGCGAGCTGCAGATCGATAGCCACGCTCTCACCATAGGACAACACTGGTGATAAAGAGCTAAAAGCAGGCTAGCACTACAGAAGTGGGTCTTGCTTTCTTTATGCTAGCTCAGAGCGAGGAGAGCCGATGACTCGTTTCCATGACCATTTTTTGCATTTTACTCTCACTGTGGATCAAATTAATTCAGAAATACTCCCTACTTGGGGTTGATGGAGAATAAGGAGATATACAAGTGAAAATGCATGCCTCCTTTTGGTCTCAAAAGCAAAACGGTGATTCAAAAATAATGGAGACCTGGAGACCTTATGATTGAAACAAGGACAGCAGCAATGGTAATAATTTAGAGGTGAAAAAGTCAGAATTTAAAAACACAAGGCGCTCTTCCTGCAGCTCTCCCATCTACTATCTAAGCCCCTCCTACCAGTCAAGCTGGAACATAAGCCCTAAAATATTTCTGCTGATTTCTGGCCTCACGCTGGATTTGAACCCTCAGCTTCCATCAGGCACATCTTAGCCTTTTTCATTATGTTTGTCTGTTATGCTACTCTAGACTAACTACCAGACCTAAAACAACAAATTTCCTTAACGGCTCAAGCTTTATTCAACAAACCATGAAAAGAGAGACCAAAGGAGGTCCAGAACTCTAATAACTATTGTTCCTGCTCTTAAATGTGCTGGGGTGGCTTGGCATCAGTGAGGTAATAAGTTAGGCTGAAAAAGAAATGTGAGAGGCAGAATCTGTTGCTCCAAAACGTGTATATATTAATCAGCAAAAATGTCGCCTTCACAGAAGTCTAAGATATTTCCCGCAGCTCCACTCCATCTAGGATGGCGTGTTAGAATCGCTAACGGATGCCTGTGATTTCCGGAGAAACCTCAGGTGAGTTTTCTATCAGTGCATCTAACATTAGCCACCACTAAATGGATAATAAGACATTTTTAATCAGACATAATGACTTAAACTAATAAAAAACAAACCCTCCTCCATTTAGACCAGGACATTGTTTAGGATAAAATGGCAGGTAGGTAATTAAAAGTAAACTCTGATAATAAAAGAATCAGTTAAACTCCTGACATCTAACTAACCATCCAATAACCATCGCATTTATCTTACATGTCATTAATGTATGTTAAATGGTTAGGGTCGGTGCAGGCCAGAACACGAGGAAGTTGCTTATTTAAATATATTTTTATATGGTGTTTTTCTTCTTTGTGTTTGTGCGTGTTTATGTCACTGTGGCAGACTTGAAAGAACACTAATGCCCTAAGACAGCCAGACGTGCCTGCCATGACCTATGCACTTCTCTCCTATTCGGTTTCTGGCATCACTTGGACCCTAAAATAATCTGAAAACAGACACTGAATTCTTCCATGTGGTGTTAATGCTATTTTGGCAGAGGGATCTCATTTGTGCACATAATTTTACTTTGATTAGCTGGTGAAAAGTTCAGCCCTGGCATGCAGAGGGTTCATCTTCCAAGATGTGCAAGACGTGTGATTAAAAAGTTCATTTCTGATTTGCCTCTTGCACTTTACAACAGCATGTGCATATATTTTTTTGAAAGGTAAGAGGCGTTTCTACCAGAGTATTTGAAGCTCGTGATTACCAAGCACCTCCTTTATTTGAGAAATCGGGAAAGAAGATCTGTTGTAAGAAGCTCTGGTGATTCAGGTTATTTTACCTGCTGACTGGCAGATATAACCACAAAGTCTCTTTCTTTGAATGTGAAAATACATGCGGCATTTTTCAGTTACCGTTTTGGCAACTATACATGCTGGAATACATGACTGCGTGTTTGTATATTATATGGGTCACTTCCTTCAGAGCTCACCAATATCCAGTGATGACAGGTTACTGCCAGCCTAGCATTTCAGAGATTAAACAGTTTGCTGGGTTGAGTGGCCCTTCACTCCGAGGTGCAAACAAGAGCCACTGATGGCCGTAGACTTCCTTATGACGGCTGCCTCACATGGTACCGTTAAGCTCTGCGGAGAGTTCAAATCAAAAGGGACCGCTGCCCTAAACATCCCACCCAGACCCGCCGCAGTCTGCTACTCTCACCCCGGGATGCCTGCCCATACATTAAGATGTGGTTTCTTAGCTCTCACAGGAACACAGTGAGGAGAGGCTGGATGAGAGGGATTGGGTTTACAGCACAAACCACAGACCCACAGTCTGCCTCCTGCCCTGCCTTCCTGCACTCAGCCATACTACAAGCACAGCTGCTGCTAGTGTGTAATCTTTCTGCATGTGCTGTATGTTTGGGACGGGGGCTCCAATAATGTAGTCTTTCCAACAAGGAAGTATACGTTGAAATGTTGAAATAGACATGATGGCAAAACCACAAAAATCCAAACAATGTCTTTCTAGTCTCCACCTGCTTGACTGGATTTGTGAAACATTAATTACAATGGAGTACACACACATTCCCATGAACTTTTCGATACAAGGGACGTGAATGTCAAAACACTGTCGGGGGGTGGGGTGCAGGGTGGCATGACTGAGGGATGTAGAGGAGGGTTAGGCAAATGAGCAGGTCTTAATTGATACTTCACACAGCTGGAGGACCAGTGTTTATGTATTTCAGCCTGCTCAAAAGCTCTCCACATAAACTCCACTAAAGCAAATTAAACCCGTGCAGCACGGATTTTCTGTCCTAACCTTGCAGAAATCTCAAAACGCAAACACTTTGTCATTTTCTCTTTTCGTTTAGTTTTTTTTTTTTTAGAGCACACGTGCTGTTATGAAGGGCTTTTGGCAATAGTGGTTATCTTCTTGAAACGGGGCTAGGCTTATAGTTTTCAGCATCACATCAGTAAATCAGGGCAGATGAATCACTTGATATGGATGGGAGGGGAAAAATAAGCAAAAGCAGAATTTGTAAAAACAATGAGTGGCACTTGAGAAGGGCAGGCCATTAAGGGAAGGTGACATGCCAAAGCTGACTCACTTCCCCCCTCATGGTTCACGAGGAAAACAGAAACAAACACACACACTTCATCATCTGGGTCAAGTCCACAATAGTATGGAGATAGGAGGCTCTGCGTTTCTGGTGGTGGCCACCAAGGACACGAGATTTACACACAAAGGCAATGGGTAAAGTTGGACGTTGTGTGAGTGGGGCTGTGTCTTACTGACAACAATCTTCCTGACCTTCACAAGACAAAGCCTACACCCAGCGTTAGTAATGAAGGCAAATAATATATATTCTAGAGAAGAGCCTGAGGAGAATCACACTTTCCATACAAGAGAGTCCCCGGAAATACATAGTGAGGACAAAAGACGAGCATTTTTTTTTTACTTGCACTTTCTCGTTGAGGTTCCCAAAAAATGTTTCAATCACACTGTATTTAACTGATACTGTAATCTCAATAAGCGCGTGGTTACATAGTAGCTAGCTTACTTACCGGTGGTCGGTTCTGGGGAAACATTGTAGCCGCCGACTTGTGAGTCTTCGCGTTTATTTTTTGTCCTTTTCCCCCCTTTTTCGGTGTCGAAAGCTTCGTCGAAAAATACGAGCAGTCGATGTACTATTGTTGGTCTCACAGAGGCATTTGGCCGGATTTCAAAGATAATAGCGAAGCTAGCCTCGACTCGCTCATTCCTCGCTTCAAGACTCCTTTGTTCTGGGTTATATCTCCAGCCCCACACCGCACCGCGCTCGACGAGTAGTAAGGACGGGGAGAGGAGGAGAGGGAGAAACACCCGGTCCAAGGAAGCTCTCCTCCAAGTCCTCAACTTCACGCTTCCAGCAATTACACTGAGGCAAATTGTTTCCCTCCTCTTCGATATATATATATATATAAATATATATATTCGCCGTCTGTAGCGTAAAACGCCAGTGAAGGAAGGGGGGAGATGTGGTTCGCTTGTGGCTTCGGAGACGGACACACCACCAGCACACTGAATGCAGCCGCAGCCTCTTTTGTCTCGCTCGTTGGCCTGCACTCTTTTCACACACAACACTCCCAGTCCCTCACTTCTCTCACTCCCCCCTTGCTCTGATCCTCAATGGGACATTACATATGAGTAGCTTTCTTTGAGGGGGGGGAGAGAGACCGTAAGACACGGTTTGCTTCACAATTATCAGCCTTAAGATTTTCTATTGTTCTTTTAACAGAATGAAATATTGCACATATAGTCTATGCAGGATATAAATAGAGGGCAAATCAGAGCATTTACACAATGCTGTTCTTCAAACAGCCTGATGATGTTTGCCAAGAAACCTTAGCACGTCTCTTGTTAGTGATGCACCGTAATCAGCTTTACTCGCATCCAGCGTCGGAAATAAAGACGTATCCGCACAATTGGGACTTTTTTAATTTTATAAAAAGTCCAAAATGTATTTAGAAAGAAGGGATTCTGAGGAATTGTTCAGTGATTGAATGAAATCTCCACGTGGGGCTCGGCCTAGGCACGGTAAACACTGGTAAAATGAGCCAATGAGAATCGAGAATACCCACGTGGGGTGTGGCGACTGTTTGCCGATTGGATGGGATAGCTAGCACGCTGCTCCATGCGTCAATCAAGCGGCGCTACAACCGCTCCATCAGGTTAACCCTTTCCTGGCTTCGTCGAGTGATTGAGAAGGCGAGGAGTTGTGTGGTTGCTGTATCAAGACTCAGTGGTTTTCCTTTTTCTCCCCACAAACTCGGCAATGCATTCGAGAAAGAAAAAAAAAAAACTTACACACCCCTCACCCCGCCTTTCATCCTCGTCAGTGTGGAAATAAATAGACTTTGCACTAATGTTTGCATCCTCTTAGTCGTTTGCAGATGAGAAAAGAATAAGCTTGACCACAGAGAACTGGCAAAACACAAAAAAGTAAGGCATCTGAAAACCACATAAATGCAACAGTGATAATGGTGCAACACTCACAAGGCTATTCGTTTGACGTGCACTTTGTTGTTACCTGGAAAAGGAGAATTATTCTGGAGGAAAAGGGAGAAATGGTGGAAAAATTGGTATTCTGGTGGCACGACCCCTTTAGCTGGGCTCATAATTAGAGAGAGAGATATTGAAAAAGCAATTTCTGACAGTGGAAATCACAACCTGCCAGAGGTGGAGCTGGAAAATATAGATGGGTGTGTGAGAGTGTGTGCGTGTGTGCCTGTTTGTGTGAGAATATATATGTGTGTGAGAAAGAGACAGAGAGAAAAAGGCAGAGGGGGGTAGGAAGGGAGGGAGGAGGAAGAGAATAAAGGATGAAGGACAGCAGGGGGGATGCTGAGAAAGACGAGCCAGTAGGAGGGTTAGGAGATTGAACAAGAGAGAGAGAGAGGGAGCATGGGTGATGAAAAAAATGAGTGTGTGTGTGTGTGTGTCGCTTGTGCATGTGGGTTTTTGCGTATGTGTGCATGTGTTGAGCAGACAAGTAAGGGAATGAAAAAAGAGAGAAGGGCGAAGGGGAGCAAGTAGGGAGAGTAGAGAGGGAAGGAAAGAAAGAAGGGAAGAGAGAGAGAGAGAAAGAAAGATTTTATTGCCATTTTTTCCCATGAATTTTAATGCACAGCACTGGTCTCCCTCCCGGATTCTGGGATCACATTTATTAGAAAAAAAAAAAGTCATGAGGAATGCAGTGCTTTGCAGTCTGCTGCTGCACAGGGAGATGTTTCTTGTTGTGTGTGCACGTGTGTGTGTGTGCGTGTGTGTTGGGGGCATAGGGAAGCAGGCAGGTGGGAGGGTTCATGGGATGTATGAGGCTATGTTGTGCTGGTGGGGCATAATAATATAGATGATAGAAAATGATAAGTGAAGGACACATATTATTGCTATTGGCAGGTCAGGTGAAGGAGTGCTCTAGGTGTGTGCGTGTGTGTGTGTGTGTGTTGGCTGAGCTCCAGTGATTAAACATACTCTGTCCACAGTGCCCTTATCCTCAACAGCTCAGAGCAAAGGGACATTAAAAAAAAAGCCCTACAAAAGGAGAGGACGCGCTGGTTGCAACGTCACGGGACCTTTCGGTTTTACCTCAATTATGTCAGGTTGTTAAGAGAGGTCTATCAGACTCATGTGTGCCGAGTCTAAATCAACACATAATGACCGCACACACCTGTCTCGCGGGGGAAAACGGTGGAAAGTTCCCAAGGGAGCAGGGCTGCTTTTGCTAAGAAAAGAAAACAGGAGCGAAGGCCAAGATGCAGGTTATGCATACAGTATAACCGAACGGCAAAACATCAGGAGGGAGTGGCAATGAAAACAAGTTTGCTTCTCACTATTCTTTAGAGACAGCTTCATTCCTTCGTGGTTGCCAGCAGCAATATCAGTGTCAAACTGTGACTGATATTCATACTAAATGATGCCCCAATAACAAGGGACGAAGTCTACCGAACAGACATCCTGTTGAGACGATTGACCGTTGTATCTTTTGTTTACCGGCGGGCAGCGTGATGAGAGCGGTTATTGCTGTTTTGGCTCAATAACCTTCACCTGTCTGGATGTTTTCTCCCTAGACATGAGCATTTGTGGTATTATGCAGTAATACTGCATCCAGAAATAAAAATGAAAGCTGCAAGATGTTCTCGGAAAGTCAAGAAAAGATAGCAGTGATAAAAGGAGAAAGTCTAGATGATCTCACTTCAGAGCACTCAGGCTACTAGAGAAAACATAGCCAACTATGTAAAGCATCGGCAATTTTAGAGATAGTCCTTCAAAATACAAGAGAAAACCAGAAAACCATCTATCTATCTATCTATCTATCTATCTATCTATCTATCTATCTATCTATCTATCTATCAGTGTAGTCAGAGGTATAAAAGAATAGAAACAGCAAATATTGACTGTGAGCTCACAACATCCCCCATGCGTTTTGCAGTTTTCGAGTAGGGTCATGCTTTAAAACTAAATGCACAAGCTGAGGCATGATCTCTTTTTAAGTTTGAAAAGAGACACGAGGGGTACGGTACTTCCTAATGTATGACCTGCATAGACCGATCTGCTTAATTTCCTCTTTGGTTATGCAGCAGAAGCACTAAACTGCTGTGAACCGAATAATCAAACTGACGTTGCAGTGCAATAACTTATCGTCAATGTGGTTGTTTATGATTTTCATGACCAAGTTGTATGAATAAGTGTAACTTGCAGAGGCCCATCCATAACGCGGATGCTGCTAGCATCTTTCTTCCAATTGTAAGATCTGAAATTGCTTGTTTTAAACATGAAAAGTCTCCATAGTGTAATGGTTTACACATTCACCTACCCAGTAAAAGATCCCTAGTTTGATCCTGGGTGGAGACACAAATCCCTCTGGGGTTGTGTCGGGAAGGGCAGGGCAGGGAAACATGTGGAGCTACCAGCTCTCTGACCTCTTATCAATCTGGGAGCAGCCGAAAGCAGCTTTTAAGCCCATGAATAAAAACCATTGTCCTGTAAGAATGTAAGCAAATGAGAGGAGTTTGTTTATCTTAGGCTTCTTCAACACAGCGGCAAAGGGGACGATCTTGGATGAAGGTGCCCTGCGTGGGTCAAGCTTTCAGTTTCCCAGCCTCACCACCTCTCCCTAATGTCATCAGTGCCTTTAGTTTAGCATAGGGAACAGCTCCTGCCTTGCATTGGTTTGACTGACAAGAAGACAAGGCCACAGTGTTGTCACAATGCCCCCCCCCCCCCCCCCCCCCCCCCCCCCCCCCCCCACCCCTGCCCCCAAACCCTCAATCCAACTCCTCCCCTTCTGTCCTCTCCTGCTGTATAGCCCCTGGGGAAAAGAAGGGGGTAATGACCCACATCAGCAGCAGCTTCACTCACATACGCGAGCACACACACACACACA
>VURO01005454.1:6635-25985 GCA_015108175.1 Pelvicachromis taeniatus
TTAATTTACTCTTTTTTTTTTTTTTGATTTATTTTTTTTCTTTTTTTTTTGGGTTTTTTTTTTTTTTTTTTTAATTCACAGGGCATATTTCCTTTTTTTCTTTTGGACAGGACAGTAGTCTACACAGGAAAGGGGACAGAGATAGTAATATATGGCCCAGGGCAAACTCAAACCTAGGCATCTGCAGTATCCTGTCAGCATATGGTTTGTCTGCTCAACCATTGAGCTACAACAATGTCAGCCAAGAGACTTTCTCTTTTTAATTGTCTCCCTCTCCTCACCACCTTTCCTTCCATTTCACTGGCTGTCTCATCTTTCTGGCTATCTGCCCCTGCCAATAAGTCTCATGTCACTTATATTTAAACACGCACATGTACATTCTGTAATGTATTACTGTAGTAGGTTTACTAAATTTGGCATGCGTGTATCCCAAATGTATGGGATTATTTGCATTGGGATACTTTTCTATGGTTTCCTGGCTGTCCCTCTTCCCTCTTTTTTTCTCCCTGATGTGGTTGTGTTGACAGCATATAGTGACAGAGACAGAATGATGGATCCTCCCTCATGGTGACACTTTATGCAAAACCGTGTCCTAATTACAGCCATAAAAATGTAGAGCAGAAATTCCCCTAACACAGTCGAAGCAGACTGTGGAGAGGTGTGTAAATAATTCGGGTTTAGCTGCAACATCCATCATCAGCCATCACTCAAGGATTAACCAGTCGTCCATTATGTCCAGATCCTTTCATTCGGTTTGTGCCAATAGTATTGCATTCTGTAATTTCCTCAATGTCCCAGCCATCTATTTATTTCCATTTAGACTGGACAGCTCACCTGTCTATCACAGCACTAGTTCAGACAGACATGCACTCATATTTGTGTCACCTCTCAGCTGTGGGACAAATATATTTTAATAACTTTGGAACTCCTGTTATTAAGAATATTATTATAATGACTAGAAGTGACAGTTCAGGTATAATGTGGAGATTTATGAAGTAAGGGCACTTTCTTAGTTACTTGCATTATAGCACTAGATTGGCTAGATTGGCCAATTTAAGTCACCAGTCATATCAAAAAAGAAGAGATTTTATGGAGTCATATTTTTGAATTATGGCTTTTGCTGGATAATTACTGCTTTGTCTATATGAAGGCGGATGTCGAATTGGCACAAGGGTTGGTGAAATCATGTCCTGAATGTCATCTACGTCTGCCAGCAGTGCGATCCCCTCAGGCAAGTGATGTAAAAGCCTCAAGAAATTCAAATTGACCATTTAGAGTAAGGTCTTATTTAAAAAATAAAACACCACACCTGTACCTGATTTATGATAAAATTTCAAAGTTGCCTCACTCGGAAATGGATAACCATCCGTGTGCTTCGAGATGTTCACTCTGTCATTAAAAAAATATGATCTTGTTTTTAAATATTTTATTTTATGTAACCATAAATCTTAAAAAGATTTCAGTTTACCGTTCTACACCAGAATATCCGTTAAACCTATTAAGTATTATAAATTTCCTTCTAGTACACTGTACAAGGAGAAGATTGATGAGATTCAGCTATAAAACATGGCCCAGCCTCAATGTATGAGGCGTATTAAAGTCTATTATCTATTGAACAGGTGTTATTTACACCTCTACGTGACCTTAGGCTGAATATTTGAACAAGCAAGACCGTGTTACTCCATAACGCAATTCAACACAATAACTTTTATTAGTCCTAAAACTTTCTGGGTGGCTGATGTTGACATGCTTTCTGTTGAGGTTGTGGCTTCTGTTTCTACAACATTTAAGTTGATTAACTGCCAAAGCAAATCTCTGTGCAGCAGACTCCTGTTATTCTGACCCGATCGGAACTTTTTTGGTTTTGTGTAGCTGGTGATGCAACCGAGATGTATGTGTGTTTGTGGCTGACTCTGTAGCTGACCACTGGTTAAACATGTCTCTCGGCGCCCCCTTACTGTTTATCTCACAGAAAACCAGTGCGCCTGCAACAAAATATCCTGCTGTATGTGCCAGAAACCCATCAGAAAAGTTGTACCCCACCCCCACCCCAGCCCCCTCCTAAGAGAATAGAAATGCACCGAACTTCTCTGTGCCAACTAGCTGTGAGGTCTTTGCTTCCATGCGTTCAATTCAGCCGCAACGTTCAGTCACTAAGAATAGAGTTATTTACACTTAAGCCCTGCACAGGCTTTGTTAGGCTGAAATATTTATTTTCAACCGGAGAAATGTTCGACTTCTTTACAGATGCAGTGTGAGATGACTTAAATATATTTTTATTGTTTGGCAGCTTATTATTTACTTGCTGGGGCTTTAACTTCAAGTTGAGTAGCTGGAGGCATGTGGTTGACTTGCAGCCTGTCTGAATAATGTATACACCTGTGAGCCGGTGGTCCGGGAATCTTTGTTTCCTGTAGTCTTTCAATTTTTTTTTTTAAAACTGGCCTAGAGAGAGAAAGTGTTTGTGTCTGTGTGAGAGAGAGAGAAAAAAATGCTGAAGTAAATATACAAAGAGGTGGAAAACAGTTCCACTCTGTCACACAGATGTTACGGAGGTGCCAAATTTGCTCACATGCAAATGTGCCCAAACAAAAGTCCGGGTACAGCACACTGGCCCCGTGGAGCTGGTGGGGGCTCTGACTGCTGCGATGCTGCTGCGATGCTCTATGCTGACGGTGTTTGGAGTGTCTGAACAAACTCAGGGCTGTTTAAGATCAGAGCGAGGGCATTTTGTTTTAAAGCATCTTCACATCCTCTTCATCGAAATCCCCGTAGACATCAGAATATTCGGCATGTTGCCGAATATTCTGATGTCTAGGATTTTGTTAAATGAGGTGGATCTGTCCACAACATGTAAATTAAAAAATTGGAACACAAAGTGGACTTTACTGTCTTTACAACACGGAGTACGGTGTCACACTCCTGCGCCACTCCTCATTGTTTTATACTCTGTCATGAAAATGGGAAATAGGTGCAGCAGTTTATTGAAACATACAAACATACTTGGAGATGTGTAAGGCGTGTAAAAACAGAGTTTATACAATTCTGATGAGCTTTAGAGTCAATATTTGACCATCTTTATTCTTCAAGACAGCCTGATTTCATATAGGCAAGCTTTCTTGCGATTTCTTGAAGTCATCTTCGGGAATAGTTCTCCAGGATGAATCTTTTCTTGGGATTTTATCTGCCTTTTTTCCATTCACTGTCAGATGATCTCACACTGCTTCAGTAATGTTGGGGGACTCGGATGGCCTGAGGATAGAAGCTCCTCCTTGAGTCTCTGTTTTTGCTGGGATGGTGCGGAACCTTCTGCCTGATTGTAGAAGTTTTAACAGCAAAGTCCGAGGAGATGTGGACACCCAGATACTTTAAGGACCGCACCCTGTCCACTGGAGCTCTGTTGATGATAAGGGGCTTGTAGACTCTGTGCGTACTCCAGTCCACCACCTGCTCCTTGGTCTTGCAGACGTTCAGCTGGAGGTGGTTGTCCTGACACCACGATGCAGAGATCATTGCCAGACTGGAAAATGAAGCCCTTAGTAAAATTTGATGGTACTTTTCTGCCAATTTTGTGAAGGTCTCCAACATCACTAGCTCAAATACAACCCTAAACCATGACAGAGCCTCCACCATGTTTTACAGACGTTTTTTTTGTCCTCAGCTTGTCCAGTTTCTTCAGGTTTTTTAGGGACACACTGCAAACATGTCAGGATATGCGACGTTTTTGGTTCATGCCTCTTTAACAAGCACCTTGTCGGTGTAAAATACTTTTTTTATTCCTGTCAAGATGCGTTCTTTAACATTTTATGTATATTCAACTAATGGGAACAAATGACAGGCTGCTCACAACAACTGTATCTACGCCCCTCTAAGTTCCCCCTTCTGCTCAGTCAGAAGAGGAGAGGAGCTCTATGCTGTGAGACATCTCACGAGCATCTCACCCGGCATTCTGAGTGGGTAAGAAAATCATATTAGCTCTTTTTTTTGTCTGACAACAAAAAGACAGGATGGTCATGGCTGATGGATCTAATCTTCCACTTTCATTTACTTTATGTCATGTAGTCCATGATACAGGTGAATGGTTTGAATGGTTACAAAACAGACTGTCGGTGAATGATTACATTTTTAAGTCTTCACTTTAAAGAGCACAGTGCACGAACACTGATCGTCGTTCATTACCTGGGAAAACATGCAAATTTTCTTTGTTGCCAAGAGTAAGATGAGAAAATTGATATCACTCTTATTTCTCTAGCATAGCGCTCAAGCATAGAGGCAGTCGGCCTAGTTTAGTTTGAAGAGACCATCGGCAAGGCGAACACTTCCAAAATTAAAAATACACCTGACCTCTCTGAATCCACTAAAAAACTAAATGTGCAGACAGGAAACACTGTAATGCTTAAACCTCTGTGATGAGAAGTAACTGCAAATCCTGTTCTATCAAGCTACGTGTCTTCTAGCTGTTGAAAGATGTCCTCCTTTTCTTGGATATAAGGGGACAAATAATAAAGAACGTGACACTTGGTCAATGCATATTTTTCCCCAAAGAAATCATTATGTTTCACGTAGAGGTTACGACTATCTTATCAGCTTAGGCCGTTTCCTCTTTCCCTGGAGATCTAAAGCTTAACTCTGCAGGAGTGAGAGAATCTGCTGTTTATATGTTATACTGTGGGGAGCATTCTGATGGCATAATGAATGAATCTGATCCTGATGGGAGTGGTCTCTTCCAAGGTAACCACTATTAACTTAATAGTGTCTTAGTGTCAAATCATCCACATTCAACCAAGTAGTAATTGTCTTTAGAAGTCTGAAACTAATCTTTTTCACTCTTTCTAAAATAAAAATGAATTTACAAACAGGTGTTTGGGGTGTAGTAGCACAGGTAAAGCTCTTTTAGGTCACATTTCCGGGACGAACCCCTTACCCTCCTCAATAGTTACCTAATTCTTTAGATTCAGAGGGTTGCTGGTTGGCTTCTCTGCTTATATATCTTTATGTAAAAGTTTCCTTTGGCAAGATAGTGAACCCGCTGATGTAGGCATGCATGAGCCTTAAAAATGTATCTGTGAATGCAGCTTGCAGTGTATCAAAGTGCTTTGAGTGCAAGGCAAGGATCAAAAAGTGCAGTCTGCAAAATTACAGTACATTTACCGTAGACTAAGCAAGGAGCGGGTAGAATACAGAAAACATAAGTGTTATGAAGTAGTTAGTTGCATGAATCAGCCAACATAACAAAGTGAATCTGTGCAAAGATCTGGTTGGAGCGATGTAAGACGTCTCTGTGTGTTAGCTTGTTAGAAAATAAGCAGTTAAAAAATTGATGACAGGGTGTTCCACATGAGAGAGCGCTGAATGCATTAAATTATTTGAGTCTCAGGGGAGGAATGCTACATAGAATGTTAACATGTCTGAACCTAGCTGTATGCATCGAAGTGCTATCAAAGGGCCATAGCCCAAAGCATTTAAAATCAGAGTAAAACCTCTGAAACTGATCCAGTGGTTAAGATTCTGCAGTGAAACAGCTGTGAAGATGAAGCAAATTTTTCAAATGAATTTGTCCAGACTGACAAACAAGCAAACGTTGGCACTTGCTGTACTATTTCTCCAGCAGAGATCCAGACATATGGCGTCTCCAGCAAAAATAAAGCTGTTTCGGTGGCAATGTGGCAGACAAATCTTTAACATTTTATGACAAATTTTCTTTAAATTCTCAGCTGTGTTTATCTCACTTATTCAATCTCATTCAAGTTCACCTTAATGGGAATTGTTTTTGTTATCTCTAGCACTTTAATTACGAACACCACTTTATTAATTTGCACATTACTTCCTTCAGTGTCTCCCCAGGTTTCCTGCCACCCTTGCTGTGAATGACACGATTCTGGGAAGTCATTGCATGCCGCCGTTGTTTGCCAAAAAACATTTACCCCTGCTTTTAGTATTTATGCTAAGCTATGCTTCATCACCCCCCTGGCTCTAGCTGTGTTCTAGCACAGACATAAAAGTGCTTCTGATCTCCTCATCTACCTCTTGGCACGGAACCGACTTTTTAAAAATTTTGAGCTATTTCTTAAACGTAACTGTGCAGAATTTGGCCACGGATCGGATTTATTTTGGCATCTGAACGCAAAACATTTCAAGAGAACTCGGGTGCTCCTGGTTTGCGGCTAACAGACGGCAAAAAACAGCAGCATTTTAAATCGAATATGATGTGGAGTAGGTCTTAGACTACTGTACGCCTAGAAGGCTGATGTGAGATGTGGTAAGAACATGACAGGAGCTGGAAGATGATTGTCCATTTATTTTCAATAAACTCATAACGGGCGTGACCACTAGAGAAGCCCATAATCCTCAACTGGAATTACATTTGCTCTGGCATGTCAGCAGTTCCAAAATCTCTTATCCACAAGGACGAGTCGCCCACTCCACTACTTGCAAGACCTTTTGACTTTTTTCTTTTTTTTTACTTTGGTGAAGTAGTTCTAGTTTACAACAGTTTGGAGCACAAAGAAACACATTGAAGGTGTGAGTACTCAAAGTGGGATGGTCTCTAGTGGATGAAAATGACTCATGGAGGTACATTTGAGTACAGTAATTCAGCATGATAGCACTGTAGGTGTAATGTTTGCCTCGCTCGCTCTCCCTCCCTCTCTCTTTTTGTTTTCCACAGTCTGCACAGTGTTAAATATTTTTCTATTATCACACATTGATGGATTTTATAGTTTTGACAGTTCAGGTTTGAAGATAAAATCCAGTCCATCAAATGAACACACTGTCAGGCTGACAGATGATGCACCCTCGAGGCTATTTTGACAGGAAATTGGATAAAAACGAATGTTGCTTTTAAAAGATAAAAGAGAGACACTTTTTTTTTTCCTTTCCACTCTACATCGATGCATCTATTAGTAGCAAACCCTTACATTTGATTCTTGCCGAGTCTGAATGTGCCTGGATTCGCTTTCTGCCTGATAAGCAACGCCAAGCTTTTCCTGGCTATGTGTGGGCACACGTCTGCAAGCAAAACAAAGGCAGAGGAAGAAATAGAGGGAAAGACAAAGATAGGGAGCGGGTTTGAGTGAGGGATCAAATGGCAAAAATATTTACAGAGGGGAGTGAGCGATAAAGGATGTCACAGGGAAGGGGAAGGGGAAGAAAGCGGGAGAAAGTGTTGTGGGAACCAATTATGCATGGTGTGCTTCTACCTGCTCTAACAACATTTAAATGTGCAGCGTCTTTGAATAACTTTTACAGAAGCATTCTCCTTCTTCACACCCTGTTTAAAGTTCCTTTCCTTAAAGAAATAAAAAAAAGGAACAAGTATAACACTTGGTGCACATAGTTTTAATGACCCGAGATCCCTTCTAGCTATACAAAACAAATGACATGCAGGCTAATATTACTTACACAAATTGACAGTGCTTTTTTTAAAGCCCTAATTACTTTCTCTGCTAATGACGCATCATTGCAACAAGCACATTTTGAGTTATTCATTAACCTAGAAATGCTGTTTTATGACAGATCATCACACACGGGGGTTATTCCAGTCTTCACAAAGCCAGCGTCAGGAAACGGGACACACAAAAAACAATTAATGTGAGCACACCAGACGAATGAAAAGGATGGAAACCTCAGGTGGAATGACAAGACCGTCTCACTCCCTCCGACATCTGTTCCTGTGAAAGGAAAGCAGGGACGCCACTAACACTTTACCCCAGATACCACAGTCCCCTCTGGCAAACAGCATCTGTCTAATGAGGGTGCGCGGTAGCTCCTGTGAAGCCAGACATAACAGCGCTTTGATAGTATGAGCTTTCTTCAAGAACCCGGTGCGTAATGAGTGTAAAAGCTCGAATGATAAAAATGAAAGGCACTGGATGAGGAGCTGTCCAATAATCCCAGTCTACTAATATGCATCAGGATGCATCATGTCTTGTAAAATTTAGAACAGTGCGAGAGGATACATCTTCACTGCATGCTTCTTGTCAGCATTTCTTGACTCCCATCCATGTGCAAGGCCCCAATGGGCAACTAATGAATGGGACATTGTTTCATTATGTGGTTTACAATATGTGTGTGATTGACAGCTGAATGAGTCAAACTGTGGTCTTAGTCCTGTAGGAAAACTGTGAAATAAGTATATCACAGGGGTAACATCTGCCCTCTAAAGCAGCCATTCCCAAAGTCGAGAGTGATGAGGTCCACTTAAAAAACAGAAAATCCCGCGGGGATGACCCAAACTTAAATCTTCACTCTAATCAAAATACAAGAGAAGGTAATGCTGCCCAGTCATATGCTAAGTGTTAATGCTAATGTGTGAGCCACTTGCCCCTTGGATACAAGCTTCAATACAAGAGCAGTAAATTTAGGTCAGAGTAATGAAAAACTAACCACATCACCAGTTTTTAATTCACTTCTTTTACAATTAAATAAATTAATATAATTATGTAGCTGTAAATACTTGTGGGTAATTTTAAACTTGAAATTCTGTTATTACCCACTGCAGTACCTTTGCAGCCCACCAGTGGGCCCAAACCCACACTTGGATAAAAATCACTGCTCTAGAAGATTAAAGGAGCTTTTATATCCTCGTCATTGGTCGCTTTGCGTAACATTGTCACCAGTGTTGGTCAAGTAAGTTAAAAAGAGTAAATAATTTGTTACTTTATTACTTAGTTACTTTTTAAAAACATGATACACAACTTAAACACGTAATAAAGCGTAATAGACCTTTCAGCCCAGTTCTATTTTTTCTGAATAATCCATCATATAAAATTGAACCAAATGAAAAAGTCTCTTTTTAAAAATTGTTTTACCAGTTTTAATCTTTTAACTTTATGCACATTGCATCAAGTAAAAATATAATTATATGTAACATTAGTTGACTTGAACAAATTTATTTAACATTTAAACCTATTTTCTGCATATACCAGCATATGAAATAAACTCAGGCACACCACTGCCACAAATGAGCTGGTGCATGCCATCACATTTGTGGTGCATGCCAGACTTTTTCCACGTGCAACCCTGTGGTGTTTTCATGCTCACATGAAAACACTGAACAAAGTCATTAGATTAGGAGGCTCTACTGCTACATCAAGCTGGCAAAATGGAGTTGGCACATTGGCACATTTTGATTGCTTTACTTAACCAAAGCTAACAGGCTAAATTTGATAGCTGCTGTTGAGCTTATTTACTTAAAAATCAGTGAACATGTGGAGAGACAATCGAGACATTACTGTCAGAAAATCTGCGGGTTGGCTATAGTTAAGTTAACTTTCACAGTGGCACACTTTTTGCAGTTTTGCCTGTGTAGGCCGACCACGGTAAATTTTAAATCAAACAGGCAAGATGTGATTGAAGGGCAGACTTTCAGCTTTAATTTAAGGGGTATAGCAGAAGCATTAGTCCCCTTACAGCCATCTTTGTACACATCCCCCCATATTCAGAGGCTCAAGAGTAACTGGACAAAGAGACATAAGTTTAAATACAGATTTTTATTACATGGCTGAAAATGCACATGGCATTTCCACAGAATAATGTGTCGTGTTTTAAACATCTGTAATGAAGAATTTATTATTGCTACATTTGTTCAATAAAATTCAACACGTTGGACGTCCATAGAGCTTTAATGCCTAGAAATGTTTGCCAGAATTTGTCAATTTAGAATAAAAATTTGCTTTAATGTTAGAAAAATTGTTGCCATACAGATATGTTTCTTCACCCGTCGAAGACAAAGGGTAGGTCTCATAGCTGAATACATGGGACTAGCTCTGCAAAGCCTACACTCCTGAGCCTCCTGCGCAATCAATTGTGAATAATTTATTGCACAGTGCAATAGATTTCTAAGATTTTCCACCAAAAAGCATCTGCCTACTGGGATTATCAAGGTCACCTCACAACTGGTTGAAACTTTTTTTTTTTGGAATAGTTGAATTGTTTAAACATTGAGCATATAGTTAATAAAATGTTGCATAATGCATGTTTAAAACCCAGCGACAAATTACAGAATCTACAGGTACGGTGGCTGAAAACAACACGAATGGTCAAGATAAAGAGACTGATGTCAACCACCATGCTTTTGGGGGGAAACAAAACACATGCATATCAGATCTACAAAGTGCATACAGTATATCAGATGTACCATAGCTTGTAATGCACTCATTACGAATAATTACAGAGCTAAACCTCTCAGGGGTCAAGACCACTGGTCAAATACATGATTTGAGGGTGCACCACTAATCTGGTCTTTCCCAGTGACTCAGGTCAACTGATGGAACTCGGCACACATAAATCATGCATAAAGCAGGCGTGTGGCCGTATAACCCTGGGTAAAATTGCTTTGTTGAAAGCAGCAGCAGCAGCAGCAGTAGATGAAAGAGGGCTCAGGTGGACATGGTGAAATACCCGGGCAGGATTCAAATGTGACAGGGAGATATGTGACGGGATTCATCACAAGCGAGCCTGTCATTGGAGGAAGAGGTGGTGAGCTGCATGGCCTTTAAGTTCTCGCCTGTCACCAGCTCTTCACATCAATAAGGAGTGCAATAGGGGGGAGGGTCCCAGGTGAAACTCCGAGGATGTTCAGAAGGTATTAGGGATGTAACAAACTGCAAGGACGGTGAGACCTGGTGGGGGTGGGTGGTAATGATTCCTGAACAGTGTGAAAACCAGAGCAGCGAAAGCAAAGAAAAGTGTGAGATTAGTCTTGTTCATTAGTCATGTATTTGTTTTGCAGACTGGTGGGATGAATGGAGGGGTAGATGATCATTACCTGGAGATTTACAGTCAAAGACTAGAGAAATTGAATAGAGGATGACAGGAAGGGTGACACATGATAAAAGTATTGGGTGAAATTTGACAAAGATGTCAGAATTAAACAGCACAAGGTACCAAGTTGCACCAATTTAACCTTTATATTTGTTTTTAGCTCCACTTAGCAACATAAAAATAAATTAAAACTGCACAAGTGTCAATAGGCTCGATAAATTGTCAAATTCTTTTTACTTTTTTCTGTCGTATGGATTAAACTATTCCCGAAATCTAAACATTTTCTTTGTGTTGCTTTTTGAACTGCGCCTCTTTGAAATGCCAACTAAGCAGTTTATTTATTTTTTGAAAAGTAGCCTTCTTTTGGATTGTCTGTGTAAGTTCTCCATCATTCCGCTCTTGGTAAACTTAAGAGCTTGAAATAAAGATGGGAACTGGACTTCTTTAAATTTGTGAAGATGTCTCACGTCTCAAAGTTTCTTCAATTCTAAAATCAACAGGTGGAGAATCCCAGGTATTTAACCCCTCAACCTCCAAAGGGTTATCCCCTTTTTGGAGGTTACCCTGAGGGTCACTGACTCAATATTGATTATGTAAGTCATCACTGGAGGTTGGCAGCACGGTGACACAGTGGTTAGCACTGTTGCTTTACAGCAAGACGGTCCTGAGTTCAATTCCACCAAAGATTGGCGACCTGTCCAGGGTGTACCCTGCCTCTCACCCCAAGACAGCTGGGATAGGCTCCGGCGTGCCCCCCTCCCCGTGACCCTGAAAAGGAGAAATGTAAGCAAATGGATAACAGGAGTCAAGATGTGAAAAAAGGCATGGGTCATTTGCATGACAACTGTCTTTTGGGTTTGGCTCCTCTGCCTTCCTGAATGTAACTGTAAGTTTATAAAGCCAATAGAGAAGTGTATTAATTTTACTTGCCAGCAGTGGTGACTCTACATGCAAAACAACTTATGCTTGTATACACATCTATGAGAAAACAGCTTGCTCTATGACTTTAGCAAATGCTTTGCTGATGTTTTTATGGCCTCAGAATGAGGTAACATGAAGTTCATATTCAAACGTATGATGAAAGGAGGATAAACCAGGTGTGTCCTGTGTTTCACAATCAGATGTGCTCCACGTTCCTGACTTCTGGTTCACAGTGACACTTTCCCATTAACTTCCTGAATAGACTTGCTGCTCTGTCTAGGTGGTTAAAAAATATAGGGGCTTTTTCAGTGTTTTCCAGTTTTGAGTAATAGAGAGCAGAACAAGTCTGCCTTCTTTGATGTGTAGGTGCTGTCCATGGTCCTGATTCAGTTGTCTCGGTGTTGCTGTTTCAGTGACTTATTTTGGAGTTACTGTATAAAGACCTTGGACTGTTTGTGTTTAACGGTGAGGTGGTGGGTGTTCTTTAAGCAACACAGTTGGGTCACGGTTAATTCATATTGTTTTAACTTAGTGACATCCATTAGAAGAGTACACGCTATAAAAAACAAACATTTTTAGTGTTTAAACATAAAAATGTAAGTATTTAATATGAATCCCATTTTAAAAGGATACCCTATACCTGACATCCACCACCAAAACAACTGAATAAATACATGTTTGTCTCCCTGGAGGTGGAAACCAACGATACAACCACAGATGGAAGGGATTCACCGTCCTGCTTTTGCTTCAGCTGAATGGCTGTTTGCCAACAGAAGGGCTTAACCCTCTAACGCTTTGATGGTGGTCTTTTCCCTACTGCTATGGCACACTGTTCTACCAAACACTGACCAAAGTCGAACAGTAGTGGTGCACATGTGGACTAAAATCAGATCAGTTGCTGCCTGACTGACCACCCCTCACTCCCCTTGGGGCGTTGTGGATGGAAGTGCTCCTGGGACACCCACGCAAAGCAAAGAATTGCAGTGTGGGGGTGGTTTTCCAGCTCCATCCATCAGAGGCCAACACCTTGGCACAACTTCCTCCATCTTCACTTGCAGCCTACCAGCCTTCCATCCTAAATTCTAACAAGAGCTCATTTCCTTTGCCTGAAGCTGATTAGAAATAGTAACGGCTGTACATGCTGCTGAAACGCTTAACACACACTGGCACAGTTATTGCCGCACGATTTCCTCAAAGTGCCACAACAGAAATAGAACTATATCATAATTTGTGCATACAATGTGCCAGTTCCATTTCTTGTCTATGATCTTTTTTCGACGATCGATAAATGCCTGGAGTTAATCTTGTGTCATGTCATAGCGAAAAAACAAACAAACCAAAAATACAAAAAAACAAAAACAAAGCGCCACCCCCTTCTTTTCATACACCACATGAAGGATAACGCACAGCCGACAGCATCGCGACAGGTTTTCTGGGATTCATCTTGGGCATCTTTGGAGACTCCAAATCAGCTGCGAGTTCTTGGCGTGCGTCATTGCGCAGCGGCGCGTCCAGCCCATAGTTGTTAATGGGAATCCGCTGACAGAGCACTACCAGTTGTTTGTGCGGGCATATGCACGCGCGGATCAGCAGGTGTTGTCTTTAAAATAAAATTAAAAAAATCTGTATGGAAGTCGCGGTTACAGCGACGGCAGTCTGAGGGGAAACTCGACCATTGCGGACCCTTATTCCCAGGATGCGCTGACATGCGTGAGAGACTCGCGGCCATCGGCAGGTGCAGGTAAAGTTCGAGCTGAACAATTTTTGTGTTTCTTTTCCTTAAAATGTTGTTGTTGTTTTTTTTTCATGTTTGTCTCGCCTGCATTTCGGGTGACGTCTCTTGTTTCGTTCCGTGCGCTTTTTCCCCCCTCACCAGCGCACCTCTGAATCGAGCGTGCCGAACAAAAGGCAGGCTGAGCACCAAAGTCCGCTGACGATTTAAACTTTGATGTGCCGAGCGACCTCTTCACGCTCAGATGATTATCTCAAACTATAAAGAAATGTCATCGATATCTCAAACCATGTTAGTTAACAGCCAAAAATATGGGCTGCCTGCATGTGTGTGCGCGTGTGTCTATATTCGCGCGCCTTAGTGCGTGTGTGCGTCTCCTTCCTAAATTCTGGCGCTTTAAATTAATTCCGTCTGTGTGCGCTGCTGTGCATAAGGCACCAGTGCATAAGGGATTCTCTACCTTGATGTGGATGAGGGTTGAGAGGTTAACAAGTTTTTGTTTAACCACACGAACCTCTTAATCGTTGATTGGTTTTCTTATTTTTATTTACCCCCCCCCCCCCCCCTAATTGTGTTCTGCTTTTTATTTATAGAACAAAATATAATCAAGCTCATAAGGCAAATGAGTTGAAGGATGGCGCTTATCAAAGTGAGAAGAAGGTGAAGGGCCAGAAACATGTGTATGAATAACAGACACCTCAGTTATTTAGCTGTGTCCTAAATAGAGAGAGTGATGCTGGTAAATAGAAATGGTGAAAATTTATCAGCCACTGTCTACATCCATATCCCGGACGCACATTAGACACGTCTTATCAAAAGGGGTGTCTAATTTGGCCAGTTCGTAGCCAGCAGCCTTCTGTTAGATAAAACAGTTAAGCTGTCGAGTCAAAAATAAAAAAAAAGAAAAGAAAAAAGCTTCCAGCAATGATATGATTCCACTGCGATAAAAACTGTAATTAAAATCATGCTAATGCTCCATGAAGCCTTATGGTGAGTTTCCTCGAGTCCCCCTCTTAATTTCTCAAACTATATTTACAACGGTGATAATGGCTGTAATCAGAGGAACAAGCACAGATTGTGCGGCACACTTAATTGGTGTTTTTATTTATTTATTTTATTTTATTTGGCTATAAATTGCCAGCTGCCTTTCAGATTCAGCACTAACGTTGAAGGCCGGCCATCACAACAAGGCAGGGAAGGAAAGGAGAGACGAATGAGATTTACATAAACAGACTTGTGTAGAGATAATGGAGCGGCTCCCTGTTATCAACAAAACTCCAGAGCAGTGAAGTGGTATTTTCATTCCCTCTCAGATGGACAACTTGGAAGATTTTTTTTTTTTAAACTGCAGTCTCGAAGCAGCAGTTTGAAGTGCCGGAGCTGATGTGCCTTATTGAGGATGTGACAGCAGGGTTTTTGTTTTCAGTTCTCTTTCTCTGTATTGATTTCCCCCAGCCTCTGTTTTTTTCTTTTACCTGATTATTGACTTCTTTCTGTGCTCTAGCAATCTAAATGACAGCATTACGGGAACTGGCTTGCTGTGATTCATCTCAATCATTTGGAGTACATCTCTCATACCAGGTGCAGACCCGATGATCCCATTTTTCTCCCTTTTTCCCTTTTTTTGGCACTGAATTCAAAGCAACACTTTAGATTTTCCAGGTTCGTTTGCACCGCAGCTGTGCCGCTCTCTGGTTCTCGTCTTATGGGAGTTTGCTTTGTGTCATCGTGTGTCATAAGTAATGTCATTAGTACTACAATAGACTTTCATGGCATGCGTCACTCTGGTATTCTTGTGCTGTCACATTGTCCCAATGAGTCGTCAGATCAGCTGGTTTCTTTCCTTTAGGCTTTTCTTCGTCTGCTCTTGATAGAAACAGGGGTAAACATCAGAGGTGGGGTCTAGGCAGAGGAGAAGCTCTCCAGCAGTCACACGCAGCACGTTTCAGTGGACTGTGACAGAGTCCAGCTCATTATTACTTGTGGGCATTTCTTAGATGTAATCCGTACCCATCTGTACTCAACGTCAGCTGAAGCTTGTCTGCAGGGACCTGCATTGTGAACTATATTCTTTAAAACAGCTCATCCTTGAAATGGACTTTTAAACACTTACGTCAGGAGCCTGGTACTGTAAAAGAAGCACAAAAGACAAGAGTTGATAGAGCATGACAGAATATACAAGTTACCAAACACAACTGAGAGTCTTCAGTCAGATTTTAACTTTTAAGAAAACATGTTTTTTTTTTTAAACGGCTCATACATCCTACCATCAGCGTTAAGGATTCTATTACCTGCAGATGTACTTGATACAGTGTGGCACAGTAGCTCTGTTTTAAATTGTGTACTCACATACTTACAGCTCCTGTTATGGATGAATAAGTGCAGCAGCTCTATTAAGTATGACTACATGAAGTGCCTTAGGAGTACCAGGATGATGCACTCACAATGGTAAAGAAGTGAAGTGTGAAACGTGCCCTCAGTGTTTGCTATATTGGTTATGTTGTGGAACGGGAGGGGCCACCAACCAGTTGGAAGCAGTATGTGTGATTACTGGCAAGCTAGCTAATAGCTAGCAATAACATAGATGCTTTGCAGGATTTGCAGACTAAAATCACATGTTCTGGTGTTTTCTATACGTTAAATTGTCATTTTCTGTATCGAAGGATTTACTATGTGGATTAGAGGCACCGGTGTCAACTGCTGCTTATCTGCTTAGTGCAGAAATCACAGATACTCTGCAGTCAGTGCTCACCTCACCACTATGATTAATCAGGTGGTGAAATTCATATGCATTGTACTAATAAAAGTATGTACATATATGTACGGTGTTTGTGTACTTGTATATCATACTGAATGTGGATGTGTTCTTTTGAAAAACATCTTATTTCATTTTATTTGTTATAATTTAGTGAATGCAGGCAGAGGCGTATGAAAGCTCTTCTTCTTTTAATCAGAAGAAAACATTTTGTATTTCATTTTATCTCAAAAGTTTAGTTCTGGGAAGGAAGTTTTATGAGTTTTTATAGTTAGATTTTAATATTTCCAAATAAGTTCATATAGTTTTTTTCATATAGCTCCATTTCCAAAAACACTTTGAGCAATACACACTCACCTGACATTTTATTAGTTACCCCTTGCTAGTGCTGGTTTGGACCCTCGTTTGCCTACAGGCTCTAGTTGCTGGAGACTTGTCGGCTGCACATCCGTGATGTGACTCCCCCGTTCAACCATGTCCCAAAGGTGCTCTAGTGCATTGCATCTAACAACTGTGGAGGCCATTTTAGGGCAGTGAACTCACTGTCATGTTCAAGAAACCAGTTTGAGATGATTTGAGCTTTGAGGTAGGCTGTGATATCCACAATACTCAGCTGGACCTAAGGGCTTCAATGTGTGCTAAGAAAATATCCCCCACACCATCACACCACCAGTAGCATATCAGAGCAGGCATTAGCAGCATTTTAGCTGTCTTTAGCTGACACGAGTGGCAGCTGGTGTGGTCATCTGCTGCTTCAAAGTTTGATACAGTATGTTGTGAATACAGTGAAGCTTTTCTGCATTTGTTGTCGTTAAGTTACTTTTGCCTTCCTATGTACTTAAAGCATTCAGGCCATTCTTCTGTGACCTCTGATATGAGCCACTAGGTGGCTCAGAGAACTGCCACACACTGGATATTTTCTCTTTCTCTGTAAAACCCATGTGATTAGTTGATTTGCTATTTGCATCAGTTGGACAGGTGTACATCATGAAGTAGTTATTGAATGTATATTGAAGAGCACTTTGTATTTTTAGAGTCAATAGCATGTTTTTGGTGACTACCTCTATCATTAACAGTTGGATCTCTCTCCATTTGTTTTGTTTATGGACCAAAGATGGTGTTACTCACTCCAGTCACCGCTGGAAACCAAACTCAGCCAAACTGTTTATGAATACTTAATTGCTTATGCCCATGTATACGATTGGTGTACTACATTTTGGTTTTGTACTCATTTAAATATCCTTTTTCATTTTTTATGATGATCATACAATCAAGTTTACACAGCACACTTTTTTATTATGTTTTTGGTCAACATCAGCTGCCTTTTTTAATGATTCCCCATCCCATCCCTGGGGCGGCTGTAGCTCAGGTGGTAGAGCAGGAAGGTTGGTGGTTCGATCCAAGCCTGCTCCAGTCTGCATGCCAAATATCCTTGGGTAAGATGCTAACCCCATGTTGCTCTCTGATGCATCCATCGGAGTATGAATGCGTGTGTGAATGTTAGATAGGAAGCATTTAGAACCAGCTTAGAAAAAGTGCTCGTGCGAATGGATAAATGTTGTGTAAAGTGCTTTCAATGCTCAGATTGAGTAGGAAAGCGTTATATAAGAACCAGCTCATTTACCATTTACCATCTTCTTCATCATCCACACCACTGTCATCACTGCTGTATTTGCAAGCCTGCACATTTCTCTCCTTAGTGTGTGTTTAAGCAGCAATGTTGCTAGCTCAGCCTAATAATAATGCAGATTGAAGGACACTAGAGACCTTTATGGTATGATGAGAAGTAGAAGTCAGCCACAGACTGAATCACAACTTCTAAACCTGCTGATGAAACAGGGGAGGAGCAGCTTCTGCCTGGATAAAGTCCAAAGTGCCTAATGTTTCTCTGAGCCGTGCTGCTTTTGAAATAAAGAGTGAGACAGAGAAGAAAATGAGACTGAGGGAATGTCTTTTAGGAGGTCAGGAGTCCCCTTTTATGTAATGAAAGATGGTAGTTGAATTGTGGTAGGCACCACAACCTGCAGTGACAACATCACTAAGACACTTTGATGGCAGAAATGAAACTGTTCCGCCACACAGTGAAATGTTTTATTGCGCTGCACCATCACTCAGACATTAGCGATTCTTTTAGAGCTATTTTTGTTTTAATGTACTTGTGGAATCTCATTTAAAAAAGTGAGGCGCTAAAAAAAATGGAGCTAGAGTCTATGTGAGGACGGCACACTCTTTATTAGACTTTTGCTTCTGGAGTCTTAACGTGAGAGCTTGACGTACCTAGCACATTAGATTCATTTTGGAGCAGTATTACATACATTTGACTTTAAACGTTCTCTTTTTTGCCATCTATGTTGAAATTATTTTCCCAAGCTGTTGTTGTAGAGATAGAGCAGAAGTCCCAAGTCCTCAATCCCCAGGGTGCTGCGGATTGGCAGCTTTAGGTGCTCTGGGGCCTCATAGACAAATTTTTTGACATTTTTGACCTTTTTTTTTATTTCTTAGCAAATATATGTTTGGTTATTGCAGGTTGAGATGTATATCTGTCTGAACCCGTGGTGAACTTTTGTGTATTTTGTCCTGCTTTTTTCAGCAGCAACTCATACATAACCCACATGTTGCTACATATGGACATGAATAATGTGCCTGGCTTTAACCTTCTCTGCAGCTCTTGCACCACCTCCTTTGTTTTCTTCTGGTGCATTACTATTCCTGCATGAACCCCATCTTCCTCTGTCATATGAAACTGCAAAGCAGGTGTTGTACCCAGGTGCTTAAGCTGGTCTGAGATTTATAAAACACATTTGCTTAAAAGCTACAAATGGCATTCTTTGAAAATGTTCAAGCACTTTTTTTTTTTTTTTGATGGACTGATTCTTATATAGCGCTTTTCTACTCTCCCGGAGTACTCAAAGCACTCTATACAACACCCACATTCACCCAATCACACGCATTCATACAAGCACTATTATTTTTAGTGCACTATCTAATACATTCATACACATTCATACTTCGACAGATGCATCGGAGACCAACTTGGGGTTAATATCTTGCCCAAGGATATTTGGCATGCAGACTGGGGGAGCCAGGGATCGAACCACTAACCTTCCGATCAGTAGATGACCTGCTCTACCACCTGAGCTACAGCCACCAGAGTGCTCATCGTCATTGCCATTATCAT
>VURO01005456.1:8120-22156 GCA_015108175.1 Pelvicachromis taeniatus
CCATTTCAAGTAAAAAAAAAAAAAAAAAAACTCCCCATTTGACACTTAATCATGCAAGACAAAGCAGTGACTGAGTACTGTTTTATCATTACTATATCCTACATTAAACATGTTGCAGTGTAAACATAGGCTTTTGAGATCCTCAGCCAGATGCTAACAGAGGATGTTACAGCTCATGGTCAGAAAGCTTAATCCGCAGGTCTTCTGACTATATAAGTAAATGATAAACCACTCAGCTCTCATTTTATCCGGGAACCTCTTGGAAACCTGTCAAGGACCACAGGGGGGGTCCCCTTCCTTGCATTTGTCAACCACTGTCCTTGGCGTCGTGATCTCCTATCAGCTGCCCTATCCAGAGAGCTTCAATAATGCTATTATGATAATAATAGATGTGCTTCCAATAATACATCTGCAATACTCAGGAAAGCAGTGTCTGTGTAAATATGCTACAGCAGCCCCCAGATTACATTCTTGCATAGTCTTTATTTTCACCCTAAAGCAAACTGCAGCTGAAGAAGCGCCCACTGATGCTTTGAGTTTTAACAGGAGGAGAGTCTCAGTGACGCAAAGAAGTGTAAGCAACAAAAGAGTGCGAGCGAGGTCTTTGTAACTTTAAACCCTTAGCTTACCACACGGTGACTAAGAATAGTCAAATGGAGAGAAGAGAGGAGTGGAAAGTGCAATCCCTTATTTATCATTGACAGACACTCGCTGATACAGTAGTGGACCCACCCGAAATATATCTGCACCCAGGGATGAAAAGTAACTCAGTGACACAGTTATGCTTTAGACACATTAAAACATTACAGTTAATTCACACCAGCCACAGATAATAAAGAGCGTGGTCTGCATGCGACACCGCCGGGGCTCCCCAAACAAGAAAATACCACAGTGATAGAACATGTATACATCTGGGTCAAAGTATGAGTAATACAGCTATCAGGTTAAAGGGCCAGTGTTTTCATTTTCACTCTAAATTTTTCCCCAACTTGGGCACAGAAGGAAAACCATTGCAGATCAGGTCATACAATGTTGTATTTTGCAGGCATTCTGCTAGCGTGATGTCAGAAACCACTCACATCTATAACTCCAAGTGTTTTATAGCAGGCAGTTCTTTGCATGACAACATAAGCATGTGCTCAAGGATGGTTAGGACAGCAGAATTCTGTGGAAGTTTCCACTATCCAAAGTGATCTGAAAAGTGGACTTTTCCAGCACTCAACTTTATTGCGGTTGTGGGGTTTTGTGTTTCATGGTGCTCTTGCTCTTTATTTTTGTTTATACTGAAACAAAGTTTGTCGAAATACATTTAAAATTACTTTAAATGTAAATAAATTTCAAGAGGCATTTCAATAAAAGCAGCAGACATCGAGTTTCCCATTTCCATTTTTAATTGAAATGAAAATTAAAGCTGGGTATCAAGATGTAAATTATTTATATCCTTTTTAAACATCCTGTTTTAGGATTTCCACTTGTTTCCTCGTTCAATTTGTTTTTCAAATCAAAAGTACAAACAAATGAAAAAGCTGAAACATTTAACACGCAACATTTCTGATAGGAAAAGTTGAATAAGGACACCGGCCTGAGTGGAAAGGCACACCTTGTGTTTGTTTGTAAGGCCCTGTGTGAGTTTGTTCTGTCACCAGAGTTTCTGTAGAAAGTCACTATTAGAATAAAGTCCTGACACAACACAACCAAATGAGCTGGTTTCCTTGACAACACCATGGGAACTGGGTTACCATGGAAATAGAACTGAACTGCACTGTTTTGCATTATTCCAGAAGCTGTAAATAACTTTGCGATTAATGGACATTCTATTCTATTCTATTCTATTCTTCATAAAACGTCTGAGACTGAAAGCTTGTCTGTGTTCATGGAGTCACTGATCAGGTTACATTTTATTAGAAAGGGCAGACAGATCCAAACAAAGACACATACACACACACACACACACAAATACATGTACACACACAGGACATAACAATGACGTACATCAGTTTCACACACCTTACCTAACCTAACCAAAAGTCATGTTTCTACCAATAAAATTCAAAATCTCTATTGTGGGGATTTCTTTTCGTGCCCACAGTAAAGCCTAGTCCCCACACATAATGTGACTGTGTAATACTGTGTACTGTGTATACACATATGTGTGCAAACTCTGAATACAGAGTTTTTAAAACAAGATATAGGCCATTAAATTATAATATACCCCACAAAATTACATCTTTATTTTCATCAACATTGTGTGGCTCTAATGTGTAAATCCAGTCGCTTAGATGAGTGTCGAGGAAGACGGAGGAGATTTAAAAGATGTAGGGAAGGAGGCTGCAGCTTACAGGACAAGTTGGGGGATCAATCTACTTAGACTCACTTTATACCACGGATGAAAGGTTTTACCAGTCTCTGGACAGTAAAGCTCCCCCAGCTCTTTAAACTAGACTCATAAAGAAAACACTAAACACCAGTCAGCTACAGAGTCATTCGTCTTTTGCTGGACCATCATGTCATAGATGCAGACAAAAGTGCTTTAATGTGACTTTAGATCAATAAAAGTTATTACAGTGAACTCCTTTTTCAAAATGGCTTTTTTTTTTTTTTTCCAGAACACTGTTATGTCGGTCTGGCAATCTTTCAAATCGAATCAATAAATTGGTAAATTTAAAGATGCACTGTGGGGCTTTTTTCCTATAATAAAAAGAAAACTAATGATGTCATCTGCAACACGTGATAAATGTTACTTTTTACCTATTCATATATATTTATGTTATTCTGACTCATGCATTTGAAGCCAGTACTGTCATAAATCCAAAACACTGTGACATTATGAAAAAAATTATGATGTCAACTAGATCATTCATTTTTCTCTGTTTCTAAAGTGAAAAAGTGAAAGACTGTCAACAGCAGTTTTTCTCCTACGGACTGGATATTCCACCGGTTTCTGTCCAAACTCAGCTCATGTGATTTGCCTGCCGTCGAGCCTTTGAGCCTTACTTATTGATGAGCTAAATAAATGGCTGTTCTGACACTTGAGCTGAGAGTGAGGACTCAGACAACTGGATACCAACAACCTGCCAGTTACAAGAGCTGAAGAACATATTTTCTTAACTTATAGAGGCTTGAAGGCTGAGTGAATGGGGTCAACAAGCCATTTATTGATTTAAAAAAAAAAAGGATCAAAACAAAGGATCAAACACAGGTTAAATTAAGTAGAAAGGTCACATTATCACAAAGGGAAGGTAGATAAGAGGAAAAATGACAAATGAGAAAGCGAACCTTCAAAGTACCGAAAGACACAACTACCATTGAGACTGAAAACTACAAAATAGAGTCAAAACTTGCCCGTTTTGAGGGGAGTGCTTGTTGCCAGCTTTGGTAGATTATAGAAAATGACACTCTGGTAAACTAACGGTCAGATCAAATGATGTCTTTGGCACATTCCAGGAAGTCTCTGTCCACATTGGAAACAGATGGTGTATATGTGCATCTGTTCCCACCTGTCCCAGCAGGGTTTCTGTATGATAGAAAACAAAGTGGGTGTGGAGCAGTGCAGTGACCGTCACCTGCTGCTGCCAGCTGGCTCTGGACCGTTCTTTTTCCAGTTAAAATCTCAACCATGTCCTGCACCTGCAGCTGCTCTGGTTATGGGAGTCGTGACCTCAGCTGAGCCTGGCTATAAATGTACAGCAGCGGGTTATTGAGGTTTCATTGTAATGCAGGTTTTTTGATTTCCAATTTTGCATCAAGTAACTCTAGCTACTAAAAATTAAAACTAGAAATAAAATGTTATTTTAGCTGTAAATCAGAGACTGTTTGACTGCCTTCAACATATCCCCCACTCTCCTTTGATTAAATCACACCTATGCAGGCCAACTTCATAACTTGCTCAAAGGGAGCAAAAGTCCAGTCAATCAGAATAACTGAACTGACTGAGGGCAAATTTCAGCTAAGACTGATAAGCACATGGAGCCTGAGTTTTCCTCAACAGGAACAGACGCCTGGTCTCCGCTCCTCTTGATAACTGCGCCTATTAAACCAGTGTTAAGCCAGTGTTACGGTTTTTGCATCCACAACTATGCCCGCTTGGGTCCAAGTGACATAAATTTGTTTTGATCACACAAACGTGTTTGAGCAGACACTACACTACACTGTACACTGCTCAGGCACAATGTAGTGTCTCAAGGCATATGGCAAGAAGACTTGAAAAAGTGGAATAAGGACCACTGCTCATCCATGGAGTCTGCAGCTGTCAGTGTGTGTCTGCAACAATTAAAATCCCGCCCTTACAAACCTTCTATCTCAAGCCATCTGTTGAGTTTCTACAAGCATTTCCACAACTGTGTTGATTACAGCAGCTCATGTATTGAGAGATTTCAAGGCCTGCACTTCTGTGAAGTTATTTGAAGAAAAAAAAATGGGTGAAGCTTCTTTTTGGAGCAATGATTGCTGGAGGTGAAGGACAAAAGCACTTATTGTGAATGCATTAAAACCATGACTCGCTATAAGGTGACTTTTATCATCGTTATTGCATTTCATTGCAAGGAGTTCTAATGAATGCATGTCAAAAGTACTGCATTTAGGCAAGCGGGAGTGAAGAGTTACTGTGCATTTTACAAGTAAAAGACCATTACAAGCATCTAGATTTCATAGTGACAAAGGTTATGCACTCATAAATGCTCCGAGATAATTTACACTCTGCTTCTGTGTCAGTGCATTATTTACTGGAACATAAATAAACTTTAAAGGGATTCCAAGTACTGCACTCTTTCCCTTGCTCTTTTGATAGATTCAATTTTCTGTAACAGTAGCAGGAAAAGTTTTTTTTTTAACTTTTTGCTCATGAGCAGGCTAAGGCCTCGTTCTGCCACCCAGAGCTCAGAAGATTTGTCACCAGCAGCGAGCCATCTTCTCCACGTCTTACCGACCAAGTGTAACATTCCAAATCACCCTTCAGCTTAATTTTAGCTTCACAAGTCAGCTACTTACAGCTGTGTGAATCCTCCCCAGCTTGGGTTGCTCCTTGAGACCAAGTCAGAGCACCATTTTGAGCACCCTAAGAACCACTTTGCTGATTTTTTTGTTTTCATTAAAGAAATTCATGTTTTAAGACATACGGGTACAACATTGCACCTGAGCCAAATAACCCCAAAGGTCCCATCTACATAAAATGAAAGGTCCCTACTTTTAATAGAATTACACCATTCAATCTCAAAAGACAATCTGACCCGGTGATAATAGCAAACCATCAAGCACTAATGGATGTTAAATTGAGAGGACGAGTGTAAACTTTAGCCTTTTCTCCTGAGACAACATCTACAAATCCTCTGTAACAAATTAACTACACAGTGACGAGCAGCTCTGGGATGGCTTAACCCCTACACATACCATACTGATAGATTCATTTAAGTGACAGTATCCTAGTTTTTGTCTAAGTCTCTTAGACGTTATAGCTGGGAAAAAAAATGTAAAACTCATTTTTGATTTATAGTCAAATCAACCACAGAAGCACAGAACTTTTTTGATATTTTTGGACAATATCATTTGCCTAGCACCTTTTTCCTATTTAACAAACACTGCATAGTGACCGGACAGAGTGTGGATGAAGGAAAACCTCACAAAGAGGCAAAGAGAGAGATTAAAGTGTGGATCAAGCCAACATGCCAGTAAAAACACACTGAAACAGACACAGAGAGCAGCCTTACGCCTACCTTCACAGAAGCGCAGTGCTGAAGCCCCTGGGCAAGGCAGAGCCTGCTGTCAGAGAAACTTGTTTCTTTTTTTTTCCCTCCTCTCACTCTCTCTCGACCCCCTATCCCCCCCACCGTCCCACCCCTCTCTCCTGTGTGTCAGGCTTCAGGGCTGCTATGCTGAGACCGGCATACTGACAGCACTTTGAGAAGTCAGCATTTTATTATTTTGGCTGCGTGACGGAGATGGTAGAGAGTCATGTAGAAAGGGGGGGGCGAGAGAGAGAGAGAGAGAAGTGGGGCATGAACTACATTCATCATTCAATTAAAAGTTAGCGAGCAGGCAGAAGGAGGATGGCTGACATCTAGTGGTCAGAGCAGAGATGTACATCCAAACTTCAACCCTTTTTATTTACACAGGCCTACAATCAGTAGGTGTTTTAGTTTTGTTTAATTATATTTCGTTGTTTAACTGCATTTGGCAATTCGTGTTCTTTGAGTTAAGTGTGTTGCAGTGAAATGTGGCAAATAAATAAAACTGCCATTCCAAACAGAAATGAGATGCTCAAATTAGCTGCACCTTTATCACACTTCTGTCTGTTTTATCATTGCGTCATTGTAAGTTTCATTTTATGTTTTGATAAAGTGAAGAACTGTACTCCAGAAAACATCATGTTGGCATCATTATACAATTGAGCTCATTTTCCGTTTCAGCAACAGATCCTTCCTAAACTTGTGTCATGAATTGGTTTTAGATGCTGTTGGTAACAAGTGGTAATGCTGCTGTATGTGTTAGTGTTTTAGTGCAAGCATTATACATTATACATTTATTGCAATGACTTCAAACTGAACACACTATTAAAGATTTGTACATGAGAAATGTTTTTAAAAGAGTCAAAATGTCAAAAAAAAAATACACTTTTACACTGCAATTTAATGGACCTTGAATGTAGTTGAACCCTAATTTGTCCTCAGAACTGTGTTAATTCTACATAGCACAGATTCAACAGGTTCCTGGAAACATCTCTCAGGGATTTTGCTTTGCATTGACATAATATAAAACATGTTTTCATGCTGTTTACACCAAATTCTGAATGTCACAGCAGAAATTTTCAGTTTCCTGTTCTTTATTAACAGGAGTGGTACCCAGTATTATTATTATAATTACACTGACAGGCCACAAAAACAAAGTTGCCACTTGGATTTAACTAAGCAAATAAGTGCGAGCTTCATATTGGATAATTACTTCATGGGCGATTATCTTTCCCCTGGCAACAAGTTATTTAACCCCAACTGGAGCCATGAGTTGCTTCTTATGTCATAAACAACCATGTTGAAAGACACGTCTCGTGGTCGTAGAAAAGATGTTAGTGTGTTTGAGAAGGGTCAAATCATTGGCATGCATCAAGCAGAGAAAACATCTAAGGAGATTACAGAAACTAGAATTGGATCAAGAACTGTCCAACATTATTAAAAAGTAGAAGGATGGTGGGGACCCATCGTCTTCGAGGAAGAAATGTGGCCAGAAACAACAGTATGTGCTCCAAGAATGAGGTCAGCTGACTATCTGACAATACTGAATGACCAGGTTATTCCATCAATGGGTTTTTTTCTTCCTTGATGGCACGGGCATATTCCAAGACAACAATCAAGCCAGGATCCATCGGGCTCAAATTGTGAAAAAGTTGTTCTGGGAGCACGAGACATCCTTTTCACACATGGATTGGCCACCACAGAGTCCAGACCTTAACCCCATTGAGAATCTTTGGGATGTGCTGGAGAAGGCTTTGCACAGCGGTCAGACTCTACATCATCAATGCAAGTTCTTGGTGAAAAATTAACGCAACACTGGACGGAAATAAATCTCGTGACATTGCAGGAGCTTATCGAAACATTGCTACAGCAAATGTGTGCCGTAATCAAAGCTAAAGGTGGTCCAACAAAACATTAGAGTGTGTGACTTTTTTTTGGCCAGGCAGTGTATTATAATATATTGAAACTGTAGTCCATTTGTTTAACTGGTGTGTTCAGATTTGCTCTTCTGAGTACCTTAATTGTAATCAGTTGTTGTCTGAGTTACTGTTGAGCACCGTCCTACCAACTTGAAGCAGTGTGGTTGTCTTGACCATATCTGCATGCATTGAGCATGTGACTGATTAGATAACTGCATTTCCCAATAAAGTGGCCTGTGAGTGTAGAATTGTTTAAACGGTTTTTTACTCTAGAATCAGCAGATGTGATGTATTGTGGGAAGTGGGGGGAGAGTCAAAGTGACGTAAAAGAATTACAACATTTCAAAAGAGTTAAATTACAGTAAAAACTATTTTACTTATAGGAATTGCCAAAATTGCTCTTGGTCTGGCCTCTCACCCAGGATCAATTAGCCTTGGGAGACCCCACCATGGGTAAATTGCCCCCGACAACATACATTATAGGCATGCAAAATGCTTCCACAAACATTTGTGAAAGAATGAGTCACTCTCAGGAGCTCAGTGAATTCCAGTGTGGTCCCATGATAGGATGACATCTGTGTAACAGTATAATCATGAAATTTCCTCACTACTAAATATTCCACAGTCAACTGGTTTATAACAAAGTATTATAACAAAACGGAAGTGAAAAGGGAACAACAGAAACTTCACCACGAAATGGTAGGCCATGTAAAATCACAGAGTGGGATCAGCAGATGCTCAAGCACACTTTCTGAAGCATCAGTGGGGGTTGTTTGTTACGCGTTAGACTGGGCCCCTTATAGTTTCAGTGGAAGGACCTCTTAATGCCTGTTCATACCAAGGCATTTTGGACAATTTCATGCTCCCAACTTTGTGGGAACAGCTTGGGGATAGCCCCTTCCTCTTCCAACATGACTGTGCACCAGTGCACAAAGCAAGGTCCATAAAGACGTGGATGAGGAAGTTTGGTGTGGAAGAACTTCACTGGACAGCACAGAGTCCTGACCTTAACCTAGTAGATATGGTACTGTGAGGTCGTAAAGATAAAATGGGGCCTGAATATTCAAGACCTTGTTAACTAAGATCTGATTGCTGTAAATCATAACATCATTATTTACTATAAGGGTTTGGATTTCAAGATCAAGCGAGCTTTGGGCAGCATGGTGGCACGGTGGTTAGCACTGTTGCCTCACAGCAAGAAGGTCCTGAGTTCATTCCCCCCATCAGTCTTTCTGTGTGGAGTTTGCATGTTCTCCCCGTGTTTGCGTGGGTTCTCCCCGGGTACTCCGGCTTCCTCCCACAGTCCAAAGACATGCAATTTGAGGGGATAGGTGAATTGGAAACTCTTAATTGCCCATAGGTGTGAATGCGGGAGTGACTGTGAGTGCGAATGGTTGTCTGTCTATGTGTGTTAGCCCTGCGACAGACTGGCGACCTGTCCAGGGTGTACCCCGCCGCTCGCCCCAAGACAGCTGGGATAGGCTCCAGCACCCCCCGCAACCCTGAAAAGGATAAGCGGTTGCGAATGGATGGATGGGTTTGGATGTAAAAACAACATGATAAAAACTCTCCCCTGAGGGGAAATCACCAAAACCACTGTGATCTCCCTGAAAAAAACCCCTTTGGGAATTCCATCAAAAGAAGCTTGTGGTTTCGCTCCTTTATTATTTTTTCTTAGTATTGTTGTTTTAATTTAGAGTCCATCATCTTACATCTGCAAGCTGCAACGCTTTTTTTTTTAAATCGTGCTCGTCACTGTAGATCAATTTCACACCCCTCCTGTCACCACTAGATGGCATCGTAAACACAGCCCAGACACTTACAAGGCCTTGTGAAAGTCTTTTTGTGTTTCTCTCTGTGGTGTCTGCCAGGAGTCAGCAATACCGTTTGTTATTTAGGCAATAGCCTACAATATGTGTAGATATATGAGAACAAACACTGTTTAAAAATCTATTTTAAAAGTCACGCAAAGAGTAATAGTGAAGATATTTGACTTTGTTATAAAGTTCTGCATTATGATCAAGCACTTTGCAAAGTCATGCTGGTAAGTTTTATCTGCACACCCATGCAGAGTCATCCCTATGAACAATCTTTAGTCATTATAAAAGGAGTGCCTCTGTTATCCCCAAGGTCTCTGTAGTCCAAAGATTTCAGAAATCCCAACTTACTGCATTGCGCTCGCTTTAAAGATACCAATCATAGCAACAACAAATAAAGCTCGCTATCAGCATTCAGCTACGAGTGTGAACGAAAAACACCTGAGTTCTCACACTGTTTGTGTTTGTGTTTTGTTTTTTTTTACCTTCGGTGTGCAGGTTTCTGTTTGATCGCACCTGCAGCCCGTGTAAGCAAATAAAATGTGCTTGTGTGAAAAGGGTAAATTCACTCAAAACACAAAACCAGATGGGCTCCAGGTTTACACTCAAAATATTACACCTGATTATTAATCTGACGTGCCTGTTCAAGCTGTCTCGGCGTACAGCACAGGATTGGACTTAATTGCATCAACGCCAATGCAACACCAGTGGATGTGTTTCACTGGTTTCCTGTTAAAAATATAGCAAAAATATAAAATGATGAAAGCAGAATAAGTTGCTTATGAATATTGTGGGTAAGTCCCCAACTTGATACTGGGCTTTTTTCCTTTTTTGTCTCCACTTTTTTATTGGGACTCATTCTGCCAAGAACCAGTCCTTTTGACTTGAAGACAGTCATGAATAGAATTAGTCACACTAACCACAAAACACACGTACTGTTGTTATACAGTACGTGTGTGTGTGTGTGTGCACATGTGTGTGTGTTTTTGGCTAAATACCAACCTGACTTATCGGTTAGATTTCCACTGAAGTCTGATGAAACACCATAACAACATTATCTTCAGCATTTGCTTGTTGCGACATACGATTGCATTTCAGTGATAAACGATCAAACATTAGCACTCACATGCACTGACGCACACTTTACCATTCCATCACATGACGCTGACAATGTTTTGAGCTTTATTGTCCATAAACACAATAATGATCAACAATGTTTTACTGCAGCGGTACAATCAAACCGTTATTGTGATTGAATATGTTCTCCCCCCCTCACGGTCTGCTTCTTTCTTGTTGTCATTTTCAATTTGACTTTTTTTTAAATGTTGTGCGCTCTCTGGTTTACAGATGCCTCCTCGCCCACCCAACCAAAACAATGCATCACTTCTGAAAATTTCCCTCTCAGATGTTTAGGTCAGTGGAATTCTTTCAACCCAAAATATGTGCCAGTAAATTTCCGTCTGTGTGTGTGTGTGTGTGTGTGTGTGTGTGGTGTGAGGGTGTTTCCAGTTAATGGCACTTGGTTGAAACCACAAAGAAAGAGGAAGTTTATACTATCTTAGAAGACTATAAAAAAAAAAGTTTAAACAAAGCGAGACTGAATGAGATCCCCCGAGGATGGCCCAATCACACTCTGGCAAAAATAGGAAATTTACCTTCTGGGGTTTTACCAGGAAAAGTAAAATGACGTGTCATATGAGGTGTGAGACACTGGCATCTGACTGGGCTCTGGGTACGCAGGAAGTTCATCTCACGTGGATTAGCCAAATCAGCCTTGTTTATTTTTCCAAAATCAAACATGACTCATTTCGTGACACCTCAGTTGTCAAGTTTGTGTGAGTTTTGAAATCTCCCCACTTTCCGGTTTATGCTCTCAGTTAATCTTTACGGGTGCAGACAAATGCAGTGATGCTTGCTGCTAACCGTTGAACTTTTCCCTGTAAGTGAATGTGCACCTTATACTTCAAAATAAATGACAAAGGTGAGACATTTCTTCATGAGTTTACACACACTATTTAAAGCCTGCTATGGCAACACTGTTTTTGCATCATGTCACTTAAATCTGAATTTAATTTGAATTTTCGGGAGACGTAAGAGGCGGGGGTTGTCCCGCGTTGAACGGAAGAGGCGGGGACTCCCCCGTCACATTCACTTTCAACAACAAAGGGTTTTTTTTTTTTTATTATTATTATTATTCTTTCGTTTTTACTTTCTTCTGCTTCAGCTCCCAACTCTTGCAAAAGTCCGCGGCTGTTATTACCCCGTGTGAGTGCTCTGCTCTCATTCACACGTCGAAATGATTTTGTTCTCATGGCCACCTGGAGAGTGGAAACAATTACAGAATACCTGGTTCCTGTTTCACTTAAAAGAGGATACGCGTACCTGGGATTCCTGTTAATACTGTGGGTTTTTTCGCCACTAGATGGCGCAATGAAGCGTGTGCAGTGAAACAAAGAGCCGCTTCTGTGCTGTCGCCCCACCTCCAGCTTTTCTCTGTGTGAGTGTGCTACGTGCACAGCATGCTCACAAGCGCTGGAAGAGTACACTGTTTACAACACAGTGGTGCATGCTTTTCACGTACTCCAAACTGCACGAGGATCTCTAGAATATCTACTGAGGCTGATTCAATCTCAGCCATGCCAGACAGTTAGACAATTACAGTCTCTGCTGGTTTGTTGTGCAGAAAAAGAAAAAGAGTAAAGACCCAGCATCTGTGCATTCTAATGTGTGGTACGTTTAAAGAATGCTTATTTAGGGGATCTGCTTAGAAACCACCTAAAAAACATAAACGAGTTAATGGTTAGACTCTATTATAATATAAGTTAATCAAAGATTAGATAAAGTATTGGGTGTGGCTGAGCACTGCGCATGCCTAAAGGGGACTTGGGATTGTATAGTAATTATGTGGAATGTGAACGCTTATATAACTATAGTTTTCTTTTTGTCTTTAGCTCTTCTCAGCTTTTAAATGCCTTTCAAATGCACATTTGGTTTTCTTTTTTTTTTTGTGCAAAACATCCTTTCCTCTCCTTCCTTATCCCTTTTACAGCATTATACAATATATACACAGTATAGGATCTATATGTAGGCCTGTAGTCATCATGTTTGTACTGTTGCTGTTTGAGGTTCAGAGTAGACTATATCTACCAGCTTTATGAACAGTAATGCTCTGTTGTGATCACTCTATTGTCTGATCTACAACAATCTACAAAGAGGTTGTAGATCATTACACCTTGTTGCCACATTTATACATTCAAAAACAGTTGAGAACAAGTTTAAATCACCGGAAGGCCCAAATATGGCCAAGCAGAGTGATAAGAAAAACTGACCAGAGCAGGAAATGCCTCCAATAGCGTGAAGTCAGGAAGTCTTTGGATGATTTTGTCGTTTTTTTCTTTTTTGACTCAAGGCAAACACTTGCTGTTACTGTTTTTTATGTTGGCTTTTATCATTGTTCTGTTTAAAGCAAACCAGGAACTTCCTGTCATGCATGACATGACTTTTCCGAAGTATACAATTAATAAATGTTATACGTAAAGTATTAGAAATAGTAATGTAAAAGCTACAAGGTTTGTTTTTGTTTTACATTTATCGGAATCGAAAGGTCCTCTTTAATAAACCTGGAGCAGATGTACTTCTAAGCACTGTTTGCTTGTTCTAGGCAGACCTTCCCTACAAACCCTGGATGTCAAACTATAGGCCTTCTGTTAATATTCGGGTATTTCTTTTCACTTAGATTTGATCAGGAGAAACAGCACAGACTTAAGGGGTTAAGCAGAGAACGTGCTGTTATTACGCCCACCACCCACAAGATGTTGTCACACTGTGTCATTTGAGGTGTGGCATGATGACCCATAGGGTTCAAGGGATGCAATCCGGATGCACTTTATTACACTTTGTGTAAATACAGGTGACATATTAAGCAAACATAAAGATTGTTCGAGCGTCGCTGACACACCAAAATACACACATAGGTGTCAGGTTTTTCAGATCCCTAATTTTAGCGTTCCACGTCACTAAACAATGTTTGGTCTTAGTCGACTTTTCGGTAAAAGCTTCACCACTGTTGGAAATGGTTACCATAAAAGCAAAAACCGGTTTAATGTTTTTGCAGTGGTGATAAAAATCCATTCCTGATGGTACTTGCTTTTTGCAACATTTTAGGAGTTGGATTCGTCTTCGTTATGAAATGAAGTGCAATTATTTATATTGTGGTTTTGCAAATGCAGTTGCTCGCCAGCACTTTATTATGTTGCTGCGCTGTTTTGGAAGAAATGATCTGCAGGAGAGCAGACCAAAAGCCCATCCAGACATTAGACAAGGAGGAACACATTCCTGCATTACTCAAGCACCTGTGAACATGTTAGCAATACCTCAGGTAAGGGCGTGAGCCTGCACTTTAATGTGAAGTGGCTTTTGAGAATGCAGTCAGCTGGATGACATGACATACAGAACATGCTGAAACAAATGGAGTTCCTGATGTTTCACTTTGTCATACCCCCCCCCCCCCCCCCCCCCCCCCCCCCCCCCCCCCCCCCCCCCCCCCCCCCCCCCCCCCCCCCCCCACAAACCACAAATAC
>VURO01005463.1:6635-18623 GCA_015108175.1 Pelvicachromis taeniatus
AAAAATGTCAAAAAAAAAAAAAAAAAAAAATTTAAAAGAAACAAATAAAAAAAAAAAAAAAAAAAAAAAATCAGCATGTCATCAGTATTTTGGGGGCAGATGATGTTAAACCAAACTGCGAAAATAATAATAATTCTATAGCCATATAATGTGAAAACTATTTCAAATGGGTGGTAGACTTATCTCTTACTTGGGGTTGTTACATTCCCTCTCTGCTGACTGAACTCCAATACCACAGGTCCTGGAGCAGTACGACCAGGTACTCCACTGTCCCCAGCCTCCATTCACTGTCTCTGGGAGTTTACCCACAATTACACACTCTCCGGAGATACACCACTGGATTAGAATACAAAATAGTGATACAAGTTAGATACCACCTCAGTTGGTATAAGACAATGCTGATGTCTTTGTGACAGTACCACCTTCTTGATGCTGCTGGTAGCCATCATTTTACACAAGAAAACCAAACCCACACTATCACAATTCACCTTTTCTGGTCCACAGCGAGTACCATCTATAGGCGAGTCCAGTTTAGAGCGGCAGGAACCATTTACTGAACACCAAAGAATCTGGCAAACATTCTGAAAGAACCACAGAACCCAAAAACAATTTTAAAAAAAAAGTGTTTTCTACAAGATTTACTTTTCTGTGCTTGTACAATACTCACATCAACCTCAGCGCAGAAGGTAGCATTTGGTCCATACTGGAGCTGGCACTGGTGATGTGTAGTGTAGCGGACACCCAGTCGTGCCAGCGGTGTGGTTAAGTCCCTCTTCGAAGGACGGTCATCCAGACAGAAACCCCAACCACGACTAAGACAGATAAACAAAGATACGATATTTGTTTATCAAAGGGTATTGTGGTTGGGAGTCAAAGGAGAAAATCTGAATGCTCAAACTCAAGCAAAGACACCTAGACGTTAACAATTAGATTAGAACCTGGGAAAACTACTTACAAAGGCAACAATTATAATAGCAAAATATGCCAATTCATAGATGAGCTCTGACCTTGACTGTGCAGTAACTGGCCAAATCACAGTTGCTCTAAGGTGTTTTATATTGTAAAGTAAAGACTCTACAACAATACAAAGAAAACCTCAAAAATCAGACCAACCCCTATCAGCAAATACTTGGGAATTGTGGGAAAGACAAATTCCCTTTTAACAGAAAGAAACCTCTGCCAGAACCTGGCTTGGGGAGGAGCAGCCATCTGGCATGACTGGCTTGGGGTGAAGGGGGTGAGATTGGACACAAGACAAATTGTGTAAGAGAGACAGAGATTAGCAACTGATAATAACTAATGATTAACAGAGGGGGGAAAAAAGGCGAGTGAAGAAGAAACACTGCCCCCAGCAGCCTAGGCTTGTTGCTGTACACCTAAGAGAGGGGTAAAAAAACAAAACAAAAAAACCCCCCAAGAACATTTTAAGCTCAATTTTAAAGGAAGAGAAGGGATCAATTTCCTGAATCCAAACTAGGAGCCGGTTCCAGGGGGGCTGAAAGCTGAATGCTCTGCCTCCCATCCCACTTTTAAATATCCTAGGAGCCAAAAAAAAGCCTGCAGTCTGAGAGCAAATTTCTCTATTAGGGTGACATCACACTGTGAGGTCTTTAAGATAAGATGGGACTTGATTATTCAGCACTTTGTATGTAAGGAGAAGGATTTTAAATTCAAAGAAGGATTTTTAAAATGTTATAACCAAATTTATTTTAAATCCATTGGTCAAATACGTTTGCACTTCTGTAGATGTGAAATTTCTTACCAGTGGATCTTCATGCAAGGATGTAGATGTCTGGCCCAGATGAACTGGAAATGTAATGGTTTTTATTGTGCTAACTCCCTAACACCAAGTCTCTGTAATGACTGATCCCATGAGAATTCAAAGCTAGTCATGTATCCTGTTTTGTGTAGAATATACTGAAGCAGCACCAGCATTAAGTTTGCAGATACTTGTGCAGGGGTTGCCACCCTCTGAATGTTACTTTAGGCTCTTCTCACTTTTCTGTCATTTATCATTTCCTGCTCCAGTTCTTTGCTTCAATTTAAACTTGCCATTACATTCATGGTTTACAGCATGTTTGTTTTAATAGCCCCCCCCACACACACACACACACGCACAATGCCCAATGTGTGTTTTGGATCAATTTCACAACCTCAATACAAATCCGCACTAGCATATCTGTTTAATCTCCGTGCAGCTGTCAAAAAAAAAAAAGAGAGAGAAAAAGGTCCATGGAAATTCCCACCGATTCCACACGTCTCATGTGTTTTTGACAAAGACAAATAGGTATAAAACTAACCCACTTTAGACTTAACTACAGATTCAGGCTTACTCGAGGAAACGTGTGATGTATTCTTTGGAGCAGGAAGACCAAGTGAGAGGCGAGCTGTCATACATCAGCTGTCTGGACATGATAAATGGATGCCTCCCCTCCAGCTCGCAGTCGTTCCCTTGGCCATCATGTTGAATTCCAAAGCTGTGTTCAGACACAATCTGCATTAATATTCATGATAATATGATTACACAGAAGCATTTTACAAGGATAAATGGTCTACATGGCTCACACTGCCATAATGGAGGAATCACAATGAGTGAGCGTGCTGAGTCCCAGCCCTGTGATACATTTGTTTCCACATTTGAAATGGGTCAACAGATATTTGACTTACTTTTGTTTGTGTACATTTAACTCTCACTCTAGAGTTTCATGACAGCACAGAGTGGAAAAGCACTTTAAGTTACTGCACAAACAAGATAATTTGAAAACTAACAGGCATAACTTCTACATTATATGGTGTGGTTTGACATCAGTCGAGCTGTTGACGTTAACGGTGCTTAACCAAAGTTGAACGCGGCAAAAGACCAAATATAAACCACGAGTAGAACGTGGAACAGCTCTCATTTTTTAGTTAAAGCCTCCTCTGATGAATCAAACGATTCTTTAGACTCAACTAAACTTGAGACATAAAAATTTTCTGAGCCTCTTTAAAGTTAAAAAGAAACCCAACACCTCTGTCCTTTTACTTTTAGTGTTATTACATGATCTACACCCACAGTACAACAGGATTCTCAGGTATCCTTTCCTTTTCTTTCTGGTTACTAGAAACTTAGTCATCATTTGCACACCACCGGTTCGCTAATGGGCTGGTGAGCTAATGGTAGGAGATTTTATGACACTACATTGAAGATGGTAACTGAACACAGGAACTACAGACGCTTTCTTTGTTACAATATTGACCTGTGGCCCATTTCATGAGCTACTGTAAAGGCAACAGGTAGTCCCGAATCCTCATTGATGTTGCAGCTGCGGTGGGGTTGACACATCCCAGATAGATGAGACAGACCCAGAGTCTCGCACGGCTGGTTCATTCCAGCACAGATGTCTTTCCTATAGGGGGAATCAAATGAAAGTCATCTGAATAAACATTTCATTTAAGCTATTGTGGGTGCCGATGTATGCCGGGTTATCTGCCACCTGCCTGGTAATCAGCACAGCCACATCATGATGAGCCGGGTGTGTGTCACTCTGGGGGTTTAGGTTTTTCTGCCAAGCACAGAAACTGGCCAATGTGGTGTCTGCATGGTGAACAATTTTCAACCCTTTCTGCAAGAAGCACAAACAAACAAGTAATTTCACATACTTAAAAAAAAACAAAAAAAAAACTGTAGCTACAGAACAGTTACCAAATAACTTAATAACATTTTCTTTTGCATTTTTTTTCAATACTTGCAGTTCTTAGCGTGTACAATGAGGTGTAAAGAAGTAACCTAGAGCTTCAGAGGTTGTCAGGAGGAGTGAGACGTCACAACTGATTAATGTTCATTCACATTTTTCAAATAATGTGATAAATGGACTTGTTGTTATATTTACACTCTTCTTCTTGAATGCTTAAATTGCTTTATACAACATTCCCTCAACCTAAGTGCTTTCTATTTAACAGTCACACGATGATGCACACATCAGAGATCAACTTGGGGTTCAGTATCTTGTCCAAAGACCTTTTGGCATGCAGACTCAAGCAGCCGGGGATCAAACCATCAATCTAAGCTTTACAGCACCTAGAGCTTCCACTGAAGTACTAATGAGGTCCAGTCCTGCTTATCTTTGGACGAGATCAGGTGTGTTGGGGTGTGGTAAGGCTGTAAACCACGGCATGCACATTATATACAATATAATAGGAACATGTGTCCAGAGTTCCTATTACACATTAGAAAACTATGCAAATTTGTAGATGAATGTATGTTTAACTTAAACCCTTTCTGCTCTGGGTGCTTCTTAAATTTTGCTTATTTAATTAGTTTCCCAGTTTGTCCAGTTGATCTCAGACTAATCTGGAAAGTGAGCTCAGTTTTCACAAATCCATTTCTGCTTTTCTTGTTCCACATTTAATGTAAGCATTGCCAAAGTAAATGTTATAAAAGCACATTGAGGTTTCTTAAAGACCATTCAGATGAAGAGTACCTCCTCTCCATGTAGCAAAATAAGGCGCACCAAGATGACATGGATGGCATTCCCAATACTGGCATCATGAAAGATTCCAGCCACCTGTCAACAGTGAGAGCATTCATTGTAAAAGGCTTTAAAAGCAATATCTTTACATCAACTAAAAAAAAAGTTAATTCAAACCCTTCACCATATTCATGATGGTGAAGATGTAGGACTCCACATTATCACTGCCATGGTATTGGATCAGTTTGGAGTCGGCCACCACCATGGTCTCCACCCAACGCTCTCTACTGACTGAGCGCTGTGAACGCGATTGACCCTGGTCCTCCCCTCTCTGGTGCTCCCTCTCCCATTCCTCCCTCTCTGTTTCCACCTGGATGGAGTCAGTTGGAGCATCTAAAGCGTGAATAATTGGAGACATTATTTGTGGTACACTTGTGGCTTATCTCTCTTGACACAAGCTCAGCCAGAGGGGAGAAAAAAAAATTGTCAAACACCAGCAGAAGAGTACTCACAAACTCGCCACACACTAATTCAGAATTCACATACACACCTCGAACTCCACAGGGATTGGGCGTCTTTTTGGACTCAAGATTTCGTTTTTTCCTCTGACTTTGTGTAGAAACTCTTGGATAGATAATGTGGGGCTCTGCACTCCCTGCAGAATCATCAGAAGATTTCTGGACGGGCTCTATAAAATAGTGTCCTTCTGCCAAAGAGAAGAAGCCTCTCTGTGGAAAATAATACATAAATGTATACAGTAAACATTTTTAAGTGGAGGTAAAGCAAGCTTAGGTTTTAGGGCAAATCTACACTCTCAATCATCATCATTGTATTCTACACGGTCACAAATGTTATCCCTAAATCATGCCAAAGACTTAAGATGGATTTAAGTCTACACTCAGGCATTCTCAGACTGTGAGTGAAACAAAAAGCCTATCAAGCATACTGTTGTGTCACACCACTTCAAAGCCTGACAACAAATCATCAAGAAGTATAGTGCTTCTAAAATTTCCACACCACAAATCGTAGGCGTCCCCTTTTAAAACTTGTTATAAAACGGTCATTCCAGAATAATTTCCATCTGAGTGGAAGCTATCATTAGTGAACAGATCTGAATATCAACCTTTCCCCTTCCCTCAGGCACATTCTCCATGCTGCTGCAGTAATACAACAACTTCTTGCTAAGTATGCCAATACGTGTTCTTACTGGTGCGGCTTGTTCACTTGCCACTCAGTGAGGTCTACTGGTGAACACACATAAATGCACACCCTAACAAACAAATATGAGGAAATGAAAAAATACAGGACATGCATGCAATCAGGCATAAAATGCAGCTCTGATTTTCTTTTGCTTATAAACATATTCATGAGAAATGTTGCAATTTGTGTAAGTTAAAGTGACTGTGTGAGTGTTTGTATGGGCTTTTATTTTTCTAATCAAGATGATTCCAAACATGCCCAGACTGATCCAGGATGAACCTGTCCCTCGTTCATTAAACAACTGGCAAAACACAGACTGACAGACATAAGACCAACAGTCTTTCAACAGTCGGATGGAAAGAAGAGAGTCTGTGTCAGTGCAGCTGAGTAAAGAGAGGCTCTTTTTCTTCACTGCAAAAAGAACAAAAAATAAATAAATTTAAAAAAAAAACATGAATATCATTCTTGGATTTTTTTCACATAGTTTCAGCAGCCAAGGGCAGATGTGAAAAATTAGGCCATGCAGTGTTTATGGTTTGGCTGGTTGTGGTTCTGGGGATCTACCCCACTGTTTACTGTAGTAGTAGTTTCAGCTTTCTGGGTCATCCTGACAAGTTTCACATCTGTTTCTTAGAAGGAGAAAAAAAAAAGTCACTGGCTGACTATCCCGTCGCTTGATTCAGGGAGTTCACAAAGTACAAATTTGGGGGTGTCCTTGAAAAGATTGCTTTACTCCATATATTGTAATGAATTTGTGAAACAAGCTGCTCCAAAAGCAACAGTGTTGCAAGTACTAAACAAACTTTATCTGTATATGTCTGACGTTTGGTTATTTTTGTTCAAACTTGAATTAAAGACAATTTTGATTAAGGTCAAAGAGGACTTATTCAGAGTGTGGCCTTCAGCCAGAGCTCCCAGAGCTGCGGTGGTCTCATCTGCAAGGCATGCATGATGATATATCTACAGTCAGCTGGGAAGACTTCCCAAAGGCCCTGTGCAGAGAACACTCAGCTGATTTCACTGTTTCTCTATATCTCATGCAAATACTATGACACTGGAATAATATATCATCATATCTTTGCTTTTGAAGTTGTATCATGTTCCTGCAAGAAAAACATAGACTGTATGAAAATAAATTAAGCATGCGAGGGCCGCTGTGTTGGTAATGTTTGCTGTCATAGTCTCCTGTATGTATCCCTATGGGAAAACACAAGTCAGTCCCAGCAGTCATGGACAGGTGGTGGAGTACAGATCAACCAAGCAGGAATGCTACAGAGAGGCCCTTCCAAACACTGAGACCATTGCTCTGCATGATGTGCATACCAAATGCTGTTCACCTGTGAATCACAGCCTGCATTTGCTTGTACAGTATGGTTATGGTGTTACTTGTGACCAGGTACAGATTCTCTGTGATGCCTCTGCTCAACAAAAAAAGGAAACTTGCAAAGGATACTAACAAGGACTTTGCTTCCCATTTTAACAAAGTGAAGAATGGTGAAAAATTAAATCCTGAATTTCTGTGACAACAGCATTGAACTGGATATCAGTCTTCACTTTGACCAGCTCTTTCCCCTTTAGCCCCACTTTACCAATAATGTTCTTTCTATGAGGAAGCATGTTGTTTGGGTGTGAGGTGGCAAAGCCAGGGGAGGTTACCATAACACACGTCTGTGCTCTAAATACATCAGCCATATGGAACTGCTTTTCTTCTGTTTCCTGCTTCTGTGGGTTTCACAGTGCTGGCCAACTAGGTCTGAAATAAAGTCTCTGTTATACAGCCTGAGGACTCTGCAGTGATTAGAGTGACACGAGGAGAGCTGGGGTCAAACGTTGCTTGTTACTGCAATATGATTAATCACAACAATTTACTAGCAAACAAACTTGCATTTATTCTGAGCTTTTCATCAGTAGTTGCATATTTCCCTATACTTCTCTTTGCTCTTTATTTCATAAGATGATTCTATGAGCAAGCTCATTTCTTTCTGAGAGGTCAAAAAGATTATTGCCATTTTTTTCATCTGCATGATGGAACAAACATGCATTTAAGTGGGGAAAATACCAGTATAATAGGTCTGAACCTGTAAGTTCTTGTTTCGCGTTGGGCCTCAGGGATTAGAAAAGTCTCCACTGAAAAAGCTTTAGGTTTCCCTAAATTAATGGTTTTACCATAGAAATGTAAAAGGAACAGTGAAAGCATTTTCCACCCTTTTGCCATCCACCTCATGGTTCCGTGTTTGCAGTAAATAGAAAAGGTGAAGGGTTACCTGCATGCTGTAAAGACACAATGTAATGCAAAAATTGATTTGTTTGAGCAACTGCGCCCTTGTTTTTGCAACCAGAAGCAGGAGGTTAAACTTGCAGGTGGATGTATTAATGTAATAGCAGCTTCACTCTGGCCTTACGACAATGAAGAATCATAGTGCTGCTCTATTATCTAATGCATAGTGGATGGAATTTATTTTTAATTGTAACTCATTTATTATGACTACAAAAAGTGAAAGCTGCCTTTGGTTCCAACTTATAAAATTCTGACAATACAAATAACTTAATTTCTTTTTTTTTTGTATTGTTGGTCGACCAAAGGAAGATAAAAGACAAATAAAGCATGCAACACATGCTTTGTGCTACATTAACAAATAATTATTTTGAATTTCAATTTGTAAGTAGTCCACTTCTACTTGTCTCATGAGGGTGAATAATCTCTGCAGCAGCTGGTAGGATTTCACTCCCACATCTGTCTGGCTGAGTCTCGCTGTTTAGTGGTCTCTGTTTGGTTTTAGCAGCTATAAACCTTCTTTCACAGAACAGAAAGTCCGTGTAATAAATCATAGCGGTATCCTTCATAGGTTGGAGTGAAGGGACTAACTGGGGAATTCTGCGTTGCAGGAAAAACCTCAGAACGCCATCAGGCTGCAGATATGTGGAGTTTAGAGTGACGCAACACATTTTTCCTTCTAGGATTATATGAGCGGCTGTGAAATGGGTCAAATATAAATTATGTTGCTAGGCTGGCTGTCATTGTGGTCTCTCGTCCTGAGTCACATGTTACAAATGAACTGTGTAAACATGCAGGGCAACCCACACACACATAACACGGAGACAGGAGGCAAGACCCTGCAGGAGTGGAATTCCTGCTGTGACACAATCAAACATGAACACTGAAACATTCTTCGTGACTAAAAGTGACACATCCTATCATTTCAAAGCCAGGAAGTTTATCCTCTTCTGCGTATTCTTACTTTTTAGCCATTTCAAAATGTTGTGATAGTGTGTAAACCCAACAGTGCATTTTGAAATAAGATTGTGCGCTGCATAAGATGGATTACAACTTAAAACTTCTCAGAAATCAGTGAACCACAAATTGTTCCGGTCTAGTTTAAAAAATATACTTCTTCACATGCTGGATCACTCTGTTTTTCTGCTGTCCAGGTGTCCTCTCTGCTTATTTGAACAGGAACACTATAGCCCAAGTTAAAAAACAAAAAACTTAACTTCTCTCTCCATCTGTCAAACTTTACTGCTCCACTCACACACAAGAATGTGCCAAGAAGCTTTCTCACATCCTGTTGGCGTCTGCAAAGTGTCACTAAAGGAACAGATAATCCATGAATGCAAATTTATGAATGAGTGAGTGAGGGTGAAAGAAGACGAAAACATCTGAACTATAAAGAAGACAGAAAGGGTCTCATGTCAGTCTGAGAAGCTGCAGTCGTCAGAAGCACAGACCTTCAGCAAACAGTGTCGGGAAGTCTCTGAAGAGCAAACTAACACACAGGGCACTGTCAGACGGAGGGGTTGCCTAAACCACATACCAGTACTGTACCCATAGTGATACCTGCGATCTGGTGTAATAAAAAAAAAAAAAAAAAAAAAAAAAGATAAAAGCATGTTGATATAAGCACATGCATTCCCCAGCTCAATTTGATGAATGAAAGTGGGAATAAAAGTACCTTTACAGCTCTAAAACACTGTGACATCTTACCAGCCCACTGCAGCTGCTGATGGCAGCAGTTCCTCGCACATCAGACGCTTCCACGGTGCCAAGAAGGTGGCAAGAATTTCTATCAGAAAGCCAATTCTCAGTCGTTTTGGCACTGCCGTTCCTGCTCTCCAGGACGTAGTCATTTGAAACCAGGTGATTGTTTGTGGTCAAATTGAACATTAAAGTTTTTCCCTTGAAGATGACCTTGTAGTAAACCTGTTTCTCTTGAGAATGGGACTGCAAGTCTCGCCTGATTCTCCCACCCTTAAAGTGGTGAGACAAAGAGTGGGAGATGAATCCTCCATCAGCGCCGGTTTTTACTGGGTGGACAATGGACAGCTCGGACTCTGACAACTGACCTGCAAAACAAAGTTTAAACACCGATTATACAGACATTTTACCTTTATTGACTGTGATATGCACTTAACGGTACAAGTTCTTTTAGTCATGCACTTAGTCGAGCCATGCACAGAATTGCACCACAGCACACTGACCTTGTTCTGCAAAGAAGGAGAGGAGCCTGCCAGAGACCGAGAGCCCTTCGTGGCCAGCTGCCAAACTCAAAACAAAGTGCAGCAGAAAAAGAACCGTGCAGTCCTGCGAACATCGCATATTTCAAGTAACCAAACTCAAAGCACTGGAAAAGAGTCCACGTCTTTGGGGATCCCGTGGCGTTAGAGGGGACCACTTTGACCCTTCGCTGCACTGTGTCATGACACGAGCAAGCTCAGAGGGGAAACATGCGCCGAGGAAAGCTGGGAGCCAGATCATGGTTTAAAGAGGGAGAAAGCTCCGTCTCTGTGGAGGAAGGAGGGGAGGAGTGTTCTTTGGACCAGTGTCTACTTTCCTTGCAGGAGCGAGGGGGAGCAAAGCAAGAAGCTACTGCAGAAGAGGAAACTTTTGAGAGCAGCCCGGTTCGTCCTGTGTCGAGACTTGTCTTCTGCACCGCAGCTGGCTCATCATTAATGCGACTTGATGCTCAAATAAAATTAATGGACCGTTGCTTGCATCAGTTTAAATCCAGCAGCTCTAGCAATCAAAAGTGTTGTTTGCGTTTGTCTACGCTACATACTCTGCCTTCACCAGAGGCATAATCACTAGTGAATGGGCGTTAAAGTTTGCAGTTTTCTAAAGCTTTGCAAAGATGTGCAGACGTGCACGCACGAAGTCCATCATCCTGTTTTATGGGAGCAATATTGGCTCCTTGATAAGACTAAATACCTGTAATTCAAAAATCAAAGCCCTTCTAACAAAGAAGGAGTACCATGCTGTGCTTTGAAGATTGTAAAAATTAATTAGCTCAGTATAGTTATGTATTAGTTTCTATTTATAGGCATATATGTTGGCCTTGGCCTTCTCACTTGGCCGAGCGGCGTGACACTGTTACGTGAAACGTTGGTTTCTTAATTATTAAAAAAAAAAAAAAAAAAACTAAAAACGTGTCAGAGAGTGGGCGTGGTTAAGAATGAAGGATTAGCCAATCGGCGCCATGAGCGGGATCGCTCCACTGTCAAGCTGTGTGGAAAATATTTTTAAATGATCACAGCCGTCTTGTTTATCTGAATAAATGAATGCTAAATTAATTAATTGGTTTTTATTTTGCCCACTCTTAAACATCCGGAGACTAACCTATGTAAAAAAGAAGTGGGCAACCCGGATTGCCTTAAACTTGTATTTTTTATTCTCGTAGCCAGTAGGGGGCGACTCATCTCATTCAGCTGTATTCATTTTCAGTTTTTATTCATTTTCAGTTTTTATTCATTTGCGTCCTGTGTGCAGGATGTACCGAATTAAAGGAAATTATCCTCAAATAAATTGTTCATACTTTTAGCTTTTCTGAGGCTTAAATATATGAGGTTTCTTTAAGAACTTTGGGAATGTCGTCTTAAAGAGAGCCTTAAAGCTACACTTCTTACCCCATACGTGTGTGGTGTCTACTATTTATCCCTGGAGCAGACTTATGTGTGACTAAAAGATTACTGAGACATGACACATTGCCACCCTGGTTGCCTTTGTACATTGGAGACACAGAGGGAGACTAAGTGAACTCATCTGATTTCATCAGTGTTATCTTATTTATTTATCTGTCTAATGAAAAAGAGAAGACTTGTGGACCTACCACAGACTTATCTTCTAGCTGGGTAATAGGGGAGTGACTTTTAAACATGAATACATAGATTTTATTCCATCTCCATCAAGCATATATTGGAATTGAGAGGAGACTCTCTTGGAAAACCTAGGTCTTGACAAAAAAGAATCTTCAAAAAATAGATAGCACAGTTTCATACAGAATATAGATAGTTTAACCCCCCCCCCCCCCCCCACCAACCCCCCACACCCCACCCCACCACCCCCCCC
>VURO01005464.1:0-12898 GCA_015108175.1 Pelvicachromis taeniatus
AGTATTTAGATCAGGGGTCTCCAACTCCAGGCCTCGAGGGCCGGTGTCCTGCAGGTTTTTGATAACACCCTGGGTCAGCACACCTGAATCAAATGATGAGTTCATTAGCAGGCCTCTGGAGAATTTCAAGACATGTTGAGGAGGTCGTTTAACCATCTAAATCAGCTGTGGTGGATCAAGGACACATCTAAAACCTGCAGGACACCGGCCCTCGAGGCCTGGAGTTGGAGACCCCTGTTCTAGGGAGTGATGGGGGAATAATCAGAGCACATACACAAACCCCACCCCAGCCATCTATAGACTGAAAAGCCAGTCTGTGTATTGTGACTTAATATTTTCTTAGTATGTAGTTCCTTACCTGTACATTTTCTCTGAGGTCTGTGGCCTCCCTTAGAGGCTGGGTGGAAGCTCTGAAGAGCTCATCCACTACTTTGATTCCTGTGGTCTTGGTGGTGGTGTACTCCCGGGCCTTCCTACTCTTCCTGACATATATACCCCTCTTATGACCCTTTCCTCCACCACGTCTGTTGGTGATGGCCACATGAACAAACAGGGTCGTGTTGGGTAAGAACTCTCCTGTAAGAGATTGTAGAGGGACATGCCTATAGCCTGGCTGTAGGCACTCAAATGGGATGGTGTACTGGCCAATGAACTCATCTCCGATGTAGTCATCGTCTAGAACCACAAAGCGCAGCACTGCAAGTTCAGGTAAATTAATCTGGAATTCAAAACTCTCATCAAAAATAGGGTTGTCACCATTCTGAGACACAGTCTTGGTTCTTTGCTCAGCACAGTCAGCTGGTATGCCGTGGATCTCCACATATATGTAGGGCTCCACTACGTCCCCTTTAGCAGCAGAACCACGAGGCTTGGGAAGATTCTGCCCACTGATGACTTTGATGTGAAGAAGTTGTGCAGAAACTCCTGGAAGGGAGTCCCGAGCATTGGCACTGAAGTAGGACACCTCTGCCCTCATAATGGCTGGCCGTAAAACATACCCACAGTTGCCATTCTGCCTGAACCACCCTAGGTTGAGATCCATCATCAGGCCTGGAGTCTGATAGTTCATGGCCACAATCTGGCAGCCACATTTCCAGAAATCCTGGGGGTTCATATTGCTGGCATCAATCCTCATGGGAGTGGGATATACCCTAGAGAGGAAGCGCTTGTTATAGCAGACAAATTCTTCTGGAAACTCATTAGCAAACTTGTTTGCATCTACCTCATTGAAGGAACATAATTCCCAGTACTTCTGTTCCCTCTTAGAGAATTCAAAGTCCCTGAACTGGACTGACTTGCAGAGAGATACAAGATCAGACAGCTCTCTGCACAGCCTGAATGTCTTACAGCCCAAGCCATTCAGCTGGTCTTTCTCATCAGTTCCCACTCTTTGGGACATTTCCAGACCCTCCTCTTCATCTGTCACATCCCCTTCAGCATCAGTGCAGCTGGGTGGCAGCTTCTTGCCCTTAAGGAGGATTTTACTTTTGAGTTTCTCTGGAGAGGGTAGGTAGTTTTCCTCCTTGTTGGGTGAGTCAATATACAGCTTGTCCCCAAGAATCTTCTTTGTGTGCTGTGCCATGACCCTCTGCTGGGGAATGCAACAGTGGGTCACTAAGCAGAGAATAAGGGGGTACTCAGAGCTCTCAAAAGCATATTGGTTAATAATGTCCAGAACTTTAGAGAAAACTAGCTGTGAGGCTACCGAACTGCCCACATACACTACTGGTTCATTATCAGGACCATCCCATACAACTAGTTCAATGCTGCGACACCCCATTCTTAGAGCGCGGATGTAGCTGCTGATGTCTGACGAACCCCAGAAATGGTCCTCCAGAAGGGAAGCATTATGCGAGGAGTTGATGTAGTAATGGGAAAGAGGCTGAGTCATATCCTGGCATACACGTTTGTGCTGGGGGTCAAAAATGTGGCATTCTGAGGACAGGAGGTAGTGTGTAAAACCATCAATGGAGAGGTAGCCTCTCTCCCTGCCTTCAGCAGATGGCTCAAATTTCTGAACAATATCCCTGCACATGTCCTCTGTTACTCCTTCCACACCCTGCTCTACTTCTACAAAAAGCATCAGATCTTTGCTGTCCAGATATTCCTTGTTACTGGAGAACTGCACCAGCAGAAAGAAAATCTCTGGCCGTGTGCATAGCTCACAGTAGGCCTCAACAAACGTGTCCAAGTTAATTGCCTCTCCGTACTGGTCTTTAGCTTTCTGGAGTTCTTTGAATTTCAACTGTATCCTAGACTCTTTCATTCCAGGGTTGAGTCCCTTAATTATCTGGGTGGCTCTGAATAGGTCTATGTGTCCTTCCTTTTCCACATCCGCTAGCTCAAACACTGATCCAATCCAAGATGTTCGTAGACTTGGCTGACTCGTTTCCACCATATCCACAGTGTGGCGGCCATAAGACACCAGATACCTCAGACCCATCACCCAGGTGCTGACAACATCTGCTGTGCTAGCCACTAAATCTAAGGACTCGTAGTTATCTCCATAGATGATAGAGAAAGCGCATTCATCAGGGAACTGATCAGAGAGACCATTGCTGCGAAGAACAGGAGTTTTTTTCCCCAAACGGACCTCCTTAATGCTCTTAATTTCCAGTTTAGCCTTCTCCGAATCTTTCTTGGATGGCTCCCAACGCAGCCAGTGCATGTCGGGATCCAGCAGGAAGTAGCGGTTGTACATACGCGAGTTGGAGCGCACCTTCTTCATTTCACAACCCTCCATCATGAAGGCCATACAAGCAGCTGTGCTGTTGATCTTGCGGTCACTCGGCATTGAGCTGAAGGATACAGTTTTCTTCCTCACCTGCCTCTGTTTGGACCCATCCTGGGAACAAAATGAGGTAGGAAAGAGTTTGATTAGAGAAAATATTTCACGTTAGACATTATATATGAATTCAAAAGGAGAAAGCAAACAAAAAGATGGCATTCCCTTATATCTATATTTCAATATATCTATATGTGGATATGTAAATCCACACTGAATTAAAGAAAGGACAATCCCATACTATAGCTGCTAAAAGGTAAAGACAGACAATGATGCACCGCTGCCATTTGCTAATAATTTAAATATGACAAACTACTACATTTTAATAAGTTATTACTAAGTATCCATACATTAATAACTCTAAATCACAGATTCATTCTGATTTAGTAATGGCTATTTCTTATAAACATAGAGCTGGGACACAGTTTTGGATGGTACTGATTTCTCTCACAGGAAAGCCCCAGAAGTTAATCTGTTTTCAATCTTTTTTTGTACAATATTGAATCTGAGAGAATGACAGACTGTAGTGAGACTGTTAGAATATTGGTGCAGAATCATTTGAAAAGGAGACGTCGCTCAACACAGCCCCGGTCTAAACTTTTGCAAGTTTTAAAATAAAGCTTGCAATGTAAAATGCAACTTGCAAACACCATCTGCAATGAATGACATGCCTGAACGTTTTCAGCGTTTAGTCTAACTGGTGAGAGTACACAGCACTGTCCTATTTTCACATGGAGCTGTGGTTAGCTAGATAGCCTGAATGCACATGGCCTGGTTTAAAACTTGGAAAATAGGCTCGTTGAATAATGCATTGCACAAAGAACAGTACATTAAAAACCTAAACCAATCAAACCAAAATTACTGTTAAAGACTCTAAACACAACACCTCTGAGACTATTTCATAAGGGCATTTCGATTACTACAGAGCCATATCGGTAGCTATGATTTGTTTAACCTCCAATACAGGATAAATGTAACCAAAGCCACTTCATTTGCCCTTCTCTCTTGTATCTTCATCTTTTTTTTTTGTTATGTTTTTTGGAAAGCCAGAAAGGGCTGTCACCCTCAGGGCATCCCCTTAACACCCAAGACAGTGACTGCCTGTACAGGCCTGATAAATCACCCCAAAGCATGGTCTAACTTTAGCCACAGTGAAACACCTCAGGATTATCCATCTTCCACCTGACAGCCAGAAGCAGATGATGCATAGCAACTCATCACGATTAATGAGCACCATTTTAGGCAGAGCTGAAGAAATGACATGATCATTACTCCACTTGTGCCCTTGTTTTATGACCTCTATCGCATTGTCCTACACATAAGCACTCAATATCATAATGTGAAAATCTTTAATTCTTCAGTGCTTCTGAGAATACCTCCTGGATATGTTTAGTCACTGATCACTGATCTTACACCAGATGGTGTGCTTTAGACCAATCATGCCTGGACCACCCAGGTCAAAAAGGTTGCTTGCAATGTGTTCAAATAAAGCTAGTATTTGTGTAATTCCCCTTGAGATACACTTGCATGCAATTTCTGTGAGAGCTAGTGCCAAGAGCCACAGGCACATGGAAATGCATGGACCCATGCCAAGACTGTAAGGTTAAGGAAAGTGCTGTTTGGTCAGTTTGTAGCTCCAAATATATTTTACAGAGTAATATGAGCTCATCAGCCACTTCACATAGGAGATAAATAGACCAATGAGCTGATTCTGTCCTTAGATCCTTATTTGTCTTGCGTTCATTTCCTCCAGTAGATTATTCAGTCCCATCCATCATAGAAGAAATGGGAGATAAATCTGGAGGCCATAATCAAGAGCTCACATTTCGACCCAAATGTCATGCACTTTATTTTGACGAGCACGGTCATTTCACCTCATGTGACAGAAAATTACAGCTACCACTCTAGTCTATTTTTAAAAAAACAGACTGAAAGACAGTTGGTCGCTCCTCTGGTTTGCTCTTCATGTGCTATTTGCAAAATCAACCAGATGGACACGAACATTAACTGGGATATTGGGAATATGACTGAAAGCAGACTGAGCAAGTGGTTCTACGAGATCTGTTCAGGTCTGATTATTTCCAGGCCTTCTTCAGGGAAGCGATGTAGCCACAGAGGGTCAAAGGTTATAAGGGTAATTTAGTGTCTCATTAACATGCTGTTACAATTAGCTGGACAACCAGACAAGACAGCATGCTGTTTCTCTCTGCCTCTCAATCAAAGCTAAGCAGAAAAAACTCTGAATCCAGGGATCATTTCCTACACAACTGAAAAACAATTCTGCTTTTAGGATCAGTGGCATAGTAGTAAATGATTACACAATAGTTGGAAATGATAATATAATAGTACATGCATGAATAACAAAGGTCATGGAAAATAATTCTGTTAATTTAATGATTTGAACTGCCTGTTTACAACTGTTTAAAGCTTCTCTCGCTGTTTTTTGTGCTCTTTTATTTCTGATTCACATATTTTTCCAGATCCCCTTTGGCCCTGTGTTTCTTTATGTTTGTGTGTGTGTGTTTATCTACGCATGCTTGACTGCCTGTTGTTGCTGTTATGGTGATGTTGGGGTATTTTGGTAATCTTCCACAGCTCCCACATTCGCACTCCTATTGAGATTTCTAACGTGACATCATGCGCCTATTGCTTGAAAGTAGTCTGTCATATTGGACGTGACACAATGAACAGTTGCTAGGATAAAATGTGTACTTCGACTGGTTGGCAGTGGCTTCTGAAGGTTGCTGGTTCTCGGTAGGTAAAAATGGTTGCAAACAAGTTATTTTACCAGAAACGTCCTAGTGATTGATTTGGTTGCTAGTTGCTAACAGATTGCCACAGTTGCCTGTAGTTCATCATGTTTGTATGCAACTACTAGCCAAGCGGTAGTAAAACTTGAAAAAGAGCAATGCAAACAAGTGCTGTAGCCGGCATGTTGCATAAGGTGGGGAATATGCATTTTTCCCTAGCAACACATGGTTGCCAGGGGGTTACTGACCGGTCTGTAGGCCTGTGTGACTGAGCCTTTAGCAATCATTTTCCCAATGACTGCCACCAACCAACCATCCAGCAACTACTCACAACCGCTTGGGGGAATACTCATGTTTCTCTCATGACCAGTGGTTGACAAATAGTCACGGATTGGTCTCTAGGCCTGAGTGACTTTAGCATTATTTCCTTGATAATTGCTTTGTCACAGGTCCAAAATGTTGAAGTTAATGCCACATGGTTAGTGGTCACATGTCTGCAAAACCTCAACAGGGACACCAGCAACTTGAGGCTTGGTCAAATACTTCCTGATGGAAGGGTGAGATGAGTGTTTCAACACCCCCTGAAAGACAGTGGTGTGTCACGCTCGCTCCCTTTTCTTAACATTGTTTTCACACTATGACAATGGGCACCATAAGCAGTATGACGGGGGAACATAACTCCAGGGAGGCAATTAATGGAACAAACTCTCTGCTCTCCCAGGTAACAATAGTCGTGGCTCCCAGGTTGCCTGTACACTCCAGTCCCCTGTTGAATACTTCACATCAAAACAATAACCCTTCACTGTACTGTTGTGTACAATGGATGCAATATATTAATGGACTTCCTGTCTTTGCATAGGTTTAAAATCTTTATATTTGTAATGGCATATAATCTATAAAATGCATACAGTCCATCTGCTTTGCTTTTCTGTACTCTCCCACTATGATGTGGAAGCCGGAAAACAACATCATCAGAGAGATTAATTCCTCCTTTATCTCCACAGACTGGAGTGTTTGTGTGTGTGTGCTCAAGCGAAATTAAAAAGTCCTCTTCCTCCAGTTGTTTGTGTGGTGGCATGAACCACTTGACTGCTACCACACACACTCACACACTGAAAAACCTAACACTCTAGTGTGTCAGGCGAAAAAAAACAACAACAAAAAAAAAAACAGTGCTTGTCTCCATCACTGGGTTGACAACAGTTAAAACAACCAAAAAAGATTAGGAGCTCAGCTAATCCTGTTTTTAAACACATGGCTTCCTATGACACTTTAGACATGCTGCTCATTTTCACTAATGTGGCCCACTTCCACCCCATTCTAGCAAACCTCCAACTATCCTACTTCCTCCAAGGCTGTATTGGCCGCTTGCCACTCACGGCTATCATATCTCAACTCTAAAACAGGTTTGCAGAAAGTATTCAGGCATGGCTCAGTTCTTCTCGCCTGCAGAGCTCCTGTGTCATTTGTGTGTGTGCAATGAGGATCACTGAAATAGGCAACAGGGGGGCGTGGGTAATGGGGAGTGAAGGCAGAACAGAGCAGAGCCCTCTTGATGACGTGCTCTCCAACATGTGAGTCACAGTATGTGTGCTCTGTTTGCCAGCATGTGTGCCTGAGGATGATAGAAAACGAGCCACAGGATCAAGCCACATTACACAGCAAACGCACACATTGACATGTCAAACACAAGCACAGATATCACAAAGGCACATGCTTACTGTTTCAAAGTGCCTAGGGTTCATTTGAGTAAGTAGGCAAAATTCATCTTTGTCATAAGGCACATTTATTTCCATTCTTAATACTAGACAATCACAGCAGAAACTAAATTAACAGATGAACGCGATAGTGTAACCGTAGGTTGTGTACAACGAGTCCAACAACGTTCCCAGCGGAAGCACAAGGTGTTAAAAAACAAAGAGCACTTTCACCACAGAGGATTTCATAAGCCAGTGAGCATCGGTCTGCTTGCATGAGGTAGGTGAGAGGTCACAGTCAGTCATTCCCCCCCCAACCCAAAAAAAAAAAAAACACCACAGTGCCATCTCCTTCCCTACATCCTAGATAGTTATTTAAACTGACGTCTGAATCCAGAGCTTAGGGCAGACATCATTCAGCCTCTAACACTCTATCCTCTGTTAGAGGCGTCCATAGGGGAAAAAAAGGGAAAGTGAAAAAGGGAAAAGGGGATAAAATGGGCCAATGCTAAGACAGTGCATGTGAGATAGAAGAAGAAATTGACAAAAACTAAGAAAGAAAGATGATTTGATAATGTTAACTTTAATTTGTTTAGATGTTTTGGCAACACTGTGCAACCTCAGCGCCAATAAGGCAAATTAAATCTAGCTGAAAAACTGACTCCTAATAGGACGAAAGGAGACAGAAAGGCAGGGATTGACAAATAAATAAAATGTGAGTAACATTTTGCCTTGGCAACATGGTATCGTTATCTGTCATGCCAATAAACCGTCTTGGAATTAAATACAGATTTGGAAATAGGAAGGGCGATGATGGAGAGAGTAAAGAAAAACAGACGAGGGAAAGAGAGTCAAAAAGAGAGAGAGAAGCCGGGCCTGTCACTGTTTGTCACAGTAATCACTAATGTGGCCGAGTGCTTAAAATCTCACAGCAGTAGTCCTAGTTGCACATTGTGAAACTCACTACACCATCTAAGTGAGAGTTTTGCAGAACACGAACATAATGTGTGAATAGCCGAGAAAATTCAAGGTCTGCGAGGGAACGCGAGATGCCTGAATTGATTGTGTGCAGACGTACTTGTGTTTGTCCTAGTCCACAAATGGATTTACATTTTCATCCAGGTGGTCCATTGTGTTTGACACTTGTTGTGCCTGGAATGTAAAGCTTAGTTTCTTCACGGTCAGATAATAAGTGGAAATCCCCCAGAGACCTCTGAACGAGTCAGAGCGCACTGAGCAGTCCGACTAATTACTGGCCCACCGAGAAAAAGAGGTCAATGGTATTGAGCCAGGAAACACACAAAATAAATAAATAAAAAAACACCAATTGGTGCCATCTAGATACTTCAGTCACAGAGCATGTGATGTGTCTCTTTTCCCTATCGTATCATTATCACTTAATACGATCAAATCCGAATCCTTGAACTTATATAACGAGTCCACAGACATGTACAGTGTAATGTCCAAGGACTTTGCTGTGGATTTGGTGAAAACTAGGGCTGGGCAAAACGATTATTTTCCGAATCGATTAATCTAGTGATTAATTTTTCGATGCATCGATGAATCTAATGATATATGTTACTGCTAAGCAGCTTAAATTAGTTTTGCATTTACAGAGGTTGGGTGTTTATCTCTGAGTGTATGTCTACGTGGGGGGTGTCTGGATGAATTAAAGGGTAAAAACCAGCGTTAGTGAAAAAGTTGAAAACTTACGGTCGTTTTATGATCGGCCATTTCCACCTTACAAAGCCGGCAAAGACTGAATCGCTTCCTTTTCGGTTAAAATATCCCCATACTGTAGAACTGCGTGTTCGGGGGACGTGGTTTAAGTCAACATGTAACCGCTACTCGCTGCCGCCATGTGTTTTTTTGAAAGTGGCGACGCATCGACGCAAATTTTTTACGTCGACGTATTTTATGCGGCGACGTAATCGATTACGTCGACGCGTTGTCCCAGCCCTAGTGAAAACGTTATCACACTGTGCAAGATACTGTCAATCACAGCTTGCTCACAATGCTTTTGTGCACAGCATATTTCACATCTCTGTTCAGTACATTCAGGTATAGGTATAAAGTGAGAGAAAGGTCCTCCATAAATCACCACCTTATCGTGGTGAAGGAGTTTATGTGTCCGAGATAGGGTCCCTAAAGTCTGTCCAGACTGTGGACCGGTTCCAAGTCTGAGGCTGGTCAAGCTATGTTGCCATCCTCACTTTGGCCATCAGCTCTTTGTATTGACCAAAAGAACGAGACAATGGATTCAAGCTTCCTCTGAAGGGTGTCTGGAGTCTCCCTTGGAGATTAGGTTAAGGGGTGAGAAGCTTGGTAGTTCGGGATGGATTTAGTGTGGAGCTGCTCCTCAGTTACGCAGATGAAACTAGTTGAGTTGCTTCAGCCACTTGACTTGGATGCTTACTAGATGTCTAGATTAGGTGTTTCAGGAAAGTGCAAGTAGAAATTCAATGTGTGATTACGTAAGGTTATATTTGTAATTTCATGGAAGCTATGTAAAATAACAGAATAATCCTTGTATCTGGTGAGGGCAATGGGGTGCGTGGGAACCGAGGGAATACTTGCTCCAGTTAACTGCCACTGGATTCCCTAACATCACCAGACCAACATCCACTCCACAGTTTTATCTTGTTCAGCAGAGCATGTTTGAAGGCTTTTTTTATCAGCTCATGTTCACAGTTTTTATCTTACACCTCCTCTGTTGAGCCCCCATTTAACTAATATGCCTGAGTGTCCTAGAATAGAATGTGCCAATGGAGAACAGGGTTCTAATATTTAAAAGACTCTGCACAAATTAAACTCGTTATCTCCTAAAGCATCCAAAGTGACCTGATAGAAAACATGATAGAAAATGTGAACAACTTTAATGAATTATTTCCCAGATATCCTCATAGCAGAACAACTATTCTGCGATCGCATTACACTGAAAACGCCAAAAAGGACAGCGGAGATTTGCTCGTACTTGCCTTGTTTTTGTTTAGCAAAAAAAGTTTATGGCGTTAATCTTATGCTTGGATTAGTAACTTCCTGTGCATTTAAGATCCTCGCAGCAGATTTTATAGGGGAAAACAAACTGATTTAAGTGAGGAATCTTATTTTGTGCAGTGCTTCTTTAGGGAAGGGGCTCTCATGTTAGTTTGTTTGCTTTATATTTTGAATAAAATACACGAGGCTAATTATTTTACTAATAATTCAAAGGCTGGTAGAAGTGCACAGCTCAAGGAGAGCTGGGTCACCTTATTATAATAAAATCATGGAAGCAAAAACCAAAAGGGATTTGCAAGGTATTAATCCCACAACAGCCATATGCTAACAAACAGAGCTGTGTGCCAAGCCCTTCATGCAATCACTACATTAGACCCACCAACGTCAAAGATAACTATGTTTAATACCCCCTTGTGGTCATTATTGCTTTAATTAAACAGTTTTATCTCATTCCAAAGTATTCCTCTCATTACGTTCATTACCATAGTGTTTTATCATTTCTCCAAATGGTCTTGAGCCACAGGCAATTGTTCTAAACTGTGTTGATGTAGAAAGAGAGCTGTGAAGGGTGTAGGGGAGTGTGACATGAAAGTGTGTTTGACTCACTTCTGATAATGGGCAATGAAGGCATATTAGTTGATATTAGCCTTTTAACACTTGGATCTGGTTGTCAGTTCCCTCCTTTTTTCTACCGTTTGCCCTTTCACCCACTAACACTCGTTCATGTTTCCACTTTCTGTCATCATCATTGCATCTCTTGGTTCATAATACAGTTTTATCTTGTCTTAATCTGCTCTTTTACTAAACATATCCCCTCATACAGCATCAACAAAGAGATCAAATTGATACTGGGAAACAATTAAGGTCATTCTAGTGGTGTGCTAAATGTTTCCACCCTGTGGAAAATGATCTATCACTTTCTCAATAATATCTGACAGAGGCAGCTGTTGTAAACCTGTTCACAGTGACTCGTTTGCCTGAGCCTGAGGCGCGGCAAAAAGGGGAACCCAGAGGAATTCATTTTGGGTACATGCGAGCATAGACAAGCGCACAGGATGTGGAAATTTGCCCCATCCTCTTTTGTTTCTTCTCAGCATGTCCATGTAAGACTGCAGCTCACTTTGAACAGGAAGTGAGACTGTTAGAGTGGCTTTCAAATACAATAGTATTAAACACGGCCTCTGATCCACTTCCAAAGAAATGTTACGTTTCCAAAGCACTGACCACATGCAGCCTGTGGTACTCAGTGTTGCAGTTTGGCTGAGACTGACATGTTTATCACACCCAGACAGAGGAAGCTGAGGATGAGCAGGAGGCTGATTAACAACAAATGTCACGCTGCCAGTCCCGTGCTATCCACGTCCACACTATTTACCCTCTACTTGAAATACAATACTCCTGTGAAATGACAACCAGCCACAGATTACAACCCTCCAACAAAGAGGAAAATAAAAGATGTTAGTGAAGTGTACAAGAACCAAAACATTGTCTTCTCGGCCAAAGAAACATCTGTTACAGTTGAAGGAGATGTTATGACATTTGAAAGTCTGAGCATGAAGGGTCTTAAACTACAAATAAAAACCAGCACAGAACAACGCGACCACAAGTTTTCCAAAGCTTAATTGTTGTCTCTTGGAATTCCTGCACGAGCATCCTCAATACTTCAGTCTGTCGGTGTGGTTGGACAGGCATAACCTTGACTGCCATCTGCATTGCAGCGACTGGCAGAGAGAGAAAAGTGCCCCCTCCTGCCAACAACGAGCTGTGCTGCAGCAGCAGCATCAGCAGCAGCAGCACAGGATGCCTCTACTACACTCTGCTCCGCACCTCACCTGACATTTCCCCTCTTTTCTATTCGCGAACAGGACAAGCAGGAGGTGGAGATAAAGAGGGAATAGCATCATGCACTGTCCTCTCAAAGATGTTTCTTAGTGTGATATGCAGACTACAAAAGAAGGACATATAGACGCACATCACTATAGCCTGTCCTTGATAGCAATTCTGTAAGCCTCCATGTCTTCCTGAGGTAAAAATATTAGAAAAAAAAAAATCACACGGGGTACAAGATGTGCAATCCATAACCGACGCCTACAAGGTTCTGTTTTTTTCTTCTCCGCCTCCTCATATTCACCTACACAAACACACTTTACTTCATTGTTAAACCCACATATTAGCGCGCAGTTACACACCTGCCTCCATGTGCAGCACACTCAACATTCAAACACCCACCGTGTATGTATTTTAAACATCCAGAGCTGAGAAGCTATTTAGATGCTGGAGTAGAGAAAGAAGATAAGGAGGCTAAATTTGGCATGTGTTCAGTGAAGTCCAGTCACCTGTGTAGGTGCAGAGGACTCTGTGTGGGCAGTGGAGCAAGCAAGCTTACTATAGCACAGCACACATAGAGATGTTGGTGAAGCCTTCTGTTTTTTTGTTTTTTTTTTCCAATCCCCCATCTCTGCTCAGCATTTGGCAGAAATAAGACTATGTCTTTGAGCGAGCTTTGATCAATGATGCATTTTCTTTCTGACACATTCCACGCCTGCGTCCGTGAAGCCCACTCAAGTCTATAAATAATCCCCGTGAGTCTGATCCTTGGCTAGGCTCCTTCTGTCTCGTCAAGAGGCTGGCAAGCCGACTCACGGACTGTTCCAGGGCCAGTGTAAAAA